>JAANSN010002984.1:0-20862 GCA_036850665.1 Dicranocentrus wangi | reverse complement strand
AACTTCCCATTATTTCGCTTTTGGTCAAGGTTATTAAAAATGTGTGGTTGAACGTAGTTTTAGAAGACCCAAAACTCCGAGCCACTTTGTCGAAAAGAAAATGGGGTGTAGAACATGTGACCATGCAAATGGTCTCATAAGAGGGTAGGGTAGGTATATTCTATAATTTTAGTGGAATGGGATAAGGTGCGAAAGTTATAGCCATCATCTTTTACTAGCCTCTCTCGTCCCAACGACTCTCTCGTCCTTCAACATCAAGGCTTCATGTGGCCACAATGAATGCGGCTCATTCATTCAGAAACAACTTTCAGCTCTTTTACTTCCATTGAAATACACAACACTCAGGTTGTGTTAGCTCAGATCCAAACACAGAACCCCATTCAACTCTGTCCAAGTTTCCCCGTTCCCGTGCCGTCGTCATTCGTGCTGCAAGTTAGTCCCCGTTTTTCTGATACAAGCACACAATTCAGTATGAAAGCAATAACAGAAGCCATTTACCTGATGGATGATTTCCGATGGCTAAAATAGCGAAAAATGCGAGGATGGGTAGATTTGACATCATGATGAGCTCCCTCCACCAGATGATGATGGCCACCGGTAATGACTGCTAGAAGTAAACTCTTTAAAGTCGTGTGTAACTTTGTGTTCCCCTGCTTATCTCTATTTTTTCCTCTTTTTACCTCCGAAACTGCACTTTAACTTTTTTCATTTATTTACACACACTCGTTCATATAGAGAAAAGAAGGGAAAAAGTTGACTGGAAACCAAGTGCAATTTTTAGGGTAGAGAAATACAAAGTAGAATGCAATGCAAAAGTAGATTTAGGGTGTGCGGGTGTGTGTGTGTTCTTGGAGGATTTTTTTCTATTTGTGTTCGGTAGGCTGGCTACTACAGCTATACACAGGATACTATATTCAAGAGGAGGAAAACAATGTCTCTATATTTTCCCTCTCAGCCAGTCTCTCAACCCTTTTCCCACACAACAAGATGCAAAGAAAGGGATTTGTAGTTTGGGTCGTCCCAGGAAATGTCTTTTTCCTCCGAGAAATGGAAAGGAGATATAGATCAGAGTGGGATAAAGAAGTGTAATATGCACGATGCAGTGGTCACATAGAATATATACTCTAACGGGTACGATAAACCTATGGATAGATTAGTTGGGTTTGTGTGCGGAGTTTATTGAAAAAGTAAGATTTCCAAGTGACTCTGCCACACACAACTGCAACTCAACAAGGGAGGAAAAAAGGGTGAGCACAGCTGAGTTTGGGGGTTTTGTCTGTTGTTGATATTTTTTGTACCCGTATGCTTATATACTTTCTCCAAGATAAGGAAAAAAATGTTTTCAAATGTCTAACCCAACACTTTTTTTTTGCTACTTTTGTCTCTTTAGGGTTTTTTGTTCCAGTGACGATATATGTATTATTGTAAATCCACTGCTGCGTGTTCCAAGGTTTCACTTGCTAGTTTTTCTTTTGGGGTGACTGACAATACCACACGAGTGTATCATTGACCAATTTCTTTTGTTCAGTTGGTCCATGTCCATGGGTAGACGTCACGACTAGTCGCATGAATTACTTTTTTGTTGTGTGCATTAGTTTTTGATGTGGGAGACGAGAGACGTGATGCGTGTCACAGACTGTGTCTCTAGTTTCCCCTTTCTGGGCTGTCTTTCGAGGACAGCAGTTCAGTCGACCCTTCTTGTAGTCTAGTGCAATGTGAAGGCGACGCTGTTACGCATTACTCCCTTTTTCGAGGACCGTCTTGTTTCCTTGTTGTTTTGCTAAAAATGTTGATACTAGTGATGCCTTTTTCTTGCCCTCCTCGCTCTCCTCTTTGCCACCAGCGATCTCCGGTCTGATTCCTATGGCTTCTTGTGTGGAGGATCCTGTGTGGAAGAAGAAAAAACGGAAGTCATAAAGAATTTATCATTCTGCACTCCATTCCTCTTTTTATTCCATGTGAAAATGTCAACCCCATTCATCTTTACTTTGGCCCTCTAAACTTCTCCCACTCTCCTTTTTCTTCTATGCATCCAACAGGCAGTCAAAGGCAAAAGGCATAAAAATATTGTACACACAGAAGCCACTGACTGTTGAGAGTAAAATGCAATAGATTTTTTTTGAGGGGGGAAGCGGTACTATTTCCAGTGGTAAATGCTTATGTCTTCTTTTGTCGTCATGTACTTATGAATGAAATACTAGGGACTGGAATCTACACGTATGGAGCACACTACATGGGGTTAACAACCAAAAAATGCGTGCTTAGATTATTGGTGGACGTCGTCGTTTTACTCAAAGCTGTGCTGTGTGTGTGCAGTATAAAGTCGGCATTTTGTCAAGTTCTCAAGAGCCGGGTGGTGAAGCTTTCAATACGTATGCATAATTCAGCCAGCTCCCATATGTAAAAATCTTGCAGTGTGACAAAAGGAGGAATTTTATGATGCATTTCTTATGTTTTCCACTTCCAGTCTTCTGGGAAAATCCTCCATGTCATGGTGTACAAGGGAGAAAAGTAGGTTCGTAATGTCGTCTGCAAGGGAGGTCCGTCTAAAAGTGCACATTTGTACGGACTCAGAAGAATTTATGTGAATTTGGAACAAGGACAATCAAAGAGTAGAGAGCAGAGAGTGATTGCAATCACCTACTTTTCAACTTTTAAGATTCTTTTTCTTCACTTTCCTCTAATCAAATTAAAAATGCAGAATTTCAAATTCTGATCTGATCCGACTACCTATACCTATCCACTCATCCCATCCGCGCAACATGAAACAAATGTCGAAAGAAAAAAAAGGTGAAATGAAAAAGGGCAGGAAAACACTTGCATTACGTCTAACCACATAAAGTAGAAACAGGAAGGGAGAACCCCTGAAGGAAGACGGAGACACACAAGAGGAAAAGGAAGTGGAATGCTCTTGAGGCAAAAAGACGATAACATTATAAAGGAAAAAGAAAGCTGCTTTTGGTGGTTGGTGGCGGTGGTGGTGCGGTAGCAAAATACGGAGAGGGAGGGCGAGTGTGCCAAGCATACCCAGCAAACACTATGGAGTACCATCACATTACACACTTGATGCCCACTATACGTCTCTAATACCCCACAATGCCTCCTTGACATCAGAGGCCTATCAACCCCTATACCATATTTTAAGGTTGTGCACACATAACTACATATCACACAGCAGCCCGAATAATAATGGCAATATGGTCACAACACGGCCTATAAAACTTTTCAGTAAACACACAATGAACGACTGAATGACTCAATTCGGGGATTCCACAAAAAATGGAGTCGTACCTCACTTGAATGAATGCGTCATTGAAAAAAAACTCGTTCTTTGAACAACGAGAAATGAAGGCTGCCAGAGATGAAATGTATCTACCATGTCATTTCACTTTTGCAAATAAAACTTAACTTTTTTCCAGCTATTCACACAGTTTTCAGCTTCCCTTCCCCCAACGGAGTCTTGGCTTGGCTGCTTGGGGACAATAGAAATCATAACAATGATCTACGATAATGCTATACAGGTTTGATTGTTGGTTTGACAGTGCACTCCATTGTTGGAAAATATCTCAGCAAATCACATAAAATGATGCAAATTCCCACTTGAGTATTTGTTGTCCGGCTTAAAATGGCAAACAAAGGAAAAAGGAAAATCGTTTTTTGAAATGTAGCAAAAAATTGTCATCATCTTCATCTTTTGTGTCAGTGATTATTTGCTTTTCTTCCTTTGCACATCTGATTCCGTTTCGGACAGGATATTAACTTTCGAGCCAGGCCTGCCTAGTACAACCTCGTGAACGTTTCAACGTTTCTTCAGACTCCATTTTAGAGGGTAACAATAAAAAAAAGATCTGTGTTTAGCATCTCAGAAGTGGATATGATGTGGGATGGTGTGCACACTGACAAATGCATACGTTCAGGACGGTTGTCGGGTCTCGGGATTATCAAATTTATAGAAGGAGGAGAAAAAAATCAAATCAAAGTCAGACAAAAAAATAGAAAATAGAGTAGTAAGTAAAGTTACGCATCACTACACATCTATATCTACCCAGTGAGATGGAGAAATGCAGTTTCGTTTCTTTCTTTTTTTTTCAATCTCCGCAGCAGAAGCTCAGCTCACCTCCTTCCTTCATCTTCTATTTTTCGGTAACCAAATACGCATAGTTTCTAAAGTTTTTGAAAGTCGTTTTTTTTCGTTAGGCTCAAAATGCGTGCCCTTTACTTTTAGCACTAGACAAGAAAACAGGCTAAAGTTGGTTTTCTTCCTTTTTATTATAAAATGAGGCTTAGCTACGCGAGTATTCTTCACAGTATTTAATGCAGAAAAAAGATTTTTTCCGTGGTCCCCATATTTTGGAAAGACGTTAATACCTCAGAGTTCAACTGTGTACTTACTGTGCGTAAATGTGAGAATGAGAGGGAATATGGGGAGAGGAGGGAAAGAAAAAGTCATCAATCGATATAGATCTTATGTTGAGATATTTGCATTTCTCTTCATTTTCCATTAAGAGATCGAAAATCCTCTTATACACTTTCACTCTTTTGGTGTATTTTTACTTGGAGAAAAAGAACCTGGAGGGATGGGGCGTCATCATCATTTACTCCTTCGTCCTTCATAATACTATGCACTCCTTTAACTTGTGAAAATACATTCATTCTGTTTGGCAATGAATTTGAGTTTCTAGGAAAAAAGTATTTTCAGCAGAAGTTGGGCGAATGTCTGAAAACTTTGAATTTGAGGACAAAAAGGAAGGAACGAAACGATGATCATACATACATTCAGTATAGAATCGTGATGTGTAGAACGTGTGAATATTTTTAATTTGTTATTTACCTATGTACAATCTGAATAAAACTCAAATTCCACACCTCCAGCAGGTATGTAATTTGGGTCGAGGTCAGTTTGCCATCGGACTAGAAGTATAAACTTTGATATACCAAACATTTTTGGTCTAACCAATCATTCAAAACAGGAAAATTGAATTTTGATCAGTTCAGTTATATGCATTTTCCACTATTGATTTTTTGTATTTGAAGGTGCATTATAGTTGATAGTTGGTAATGGGAATGTACCTTACGTCGGACGCTTCTTGTTCCTACGCACAATTAACAAAGTTTTTTTAGGCTGGGTTGTCATTTGTTTGTTTAGCAAAGTTTTGTTCGAATTTTTAAATTCGCCCTAAAATCCCCGTGTAGCTCCTGTAGTTTGTACATACATCAGATGAGAAATAGGAATGTAAAAGTTTTGCTAAATGGTGCATTCTCCTGCAGTGCCAATCCATTAAGAGAAAGTTTGATTAAACAATCACAAACTATATATACTACGGCGAGGAGTATGTTTGTTAATCCAGTTCTACTTCTATTTGTTCCACTCCCGAAAAAAATCTGGTCGAGGACAAGTTTCGTGTTTTCCAAAGCCAGCGAAACCAGTCATGTTAGTAAAGTAAGAAAAGAAAAGGGAGGAAAAGGAGGAGGACAGGTTATCAAAAGGTGGAATCAATATCCACCCTTCCTGTCAGAGTAAAAACCACCACTTTCCACTTTCACCACATAACTCCATGCCGTCCTCCGCTAAACTATCGTAAACCTTGCCCCCTGTTAGGATTAATAAGCCGCAGAGTAGGAGCACGCCAACAACGTTTCAAGTTTTATAGTACACTGATAATGTCCCTGTGCAATGTTAATGTATTTGCCTCCTATTCGAACCGAACCAGGAATGTATCTAAATTCACTCATGTACTACGAGATATGAAGGAATTAGGGAACGAAACCAAAGCCAAAAGTGAATCCAAGCAAAGAAGATAACAAAATATCAGCTAGTAAATCATGTAGAAACAGTTTCCTTCTGGTGCTACCACCACCACCATCATCACCGCAACTACAGCACATTTCATCTCCTCACCTATCATCATTATCATCGTCTGGTTTGAGATATATATATGGGGGCCATGAGCGTGGGGAAAATCCAGAAATCCTCTCCCCCTGATTTAACACACCGAGTTGGCCAACTGGATGCAATAAAACATTGTGGTAACTGGGCACAATTATTGGAAACCGAGAAATGAGAACTGGCCAATGCAATATATTTAGCAAGTAGTGTAGCTAATATTATGCCATTTTAATGTGTTTTTACGCTTACGATGTAATCCACTTGCCGGCACTTGCATTGATATTTGAGTCGCATGAATGCACTGCACACATCGTGGTTCTCACAGGTACATGTACGTATTGATTTGATTTTTCATGCAAATTGACAACTTTTGCCACACATTTAACCGAATTATATACTCCGTTGGAAAAACTGCATTACAAACTATGCTTACCTTGTTTTGCTAGTTGGCTGGAATGACTGGATCACCAGAGTCCGGAGAAGGGTTGTTGGTGGAAGAGAGATGCTGGAAGCTGGGGCGGAATGAGATTCATTTCCGTTGACATTCTCGTTCTGTGCGCACACGAAGCATGGAGCCCATAAGGGAGCACTGTCCAGTTTGTTTGTGAGTGCACCCTTAAACCTCAATTTGGTCGGATTTCACTTCTCCCGTTGGACACAAATTGCTCTTGTCGCGCTTCACAATGTGGTGGAAAATGGAAACTAATCTGATATCTGGTGTGTGCTGTGCTATTCCTGTTTCACTTTACATAAATAATGAAAATATCCCCTGCTGTCCAATAATGTTTTAAATTTGCTCAAATAACTGTCTGAAGACGACAGACAAACAAAACATTTGTATTTTTGGGAAGCAATTCGTTATTCATGAACATTTGTAAGTCATGAGTTCACAAGCATGTGGGTTTTCAATGTGGAGATCAGTACCTCGCGAGAAAGGTTCCTCCTCATCATGTCACTCATTGTAGACAGTAACACGACAACAAAAAGAAGAAATTAGTTTTGCTTGTGAAATTACCTCTTCGAATCCAGAAATCAGTATCTCTTTCAAGTCAAGAAATCTTACTTAATTTTCTTTTCCGCTTAAAACCACCACCTCACGAGGCGACTCAATATGTAAAGCATCTAAAAAAGCACAACCCCTTCGTTCTCAGATGCACACGGCCGTGGTAGCATCCTCCCGTTGAGAGGCAATAAGAGTGCACACCATTTAAGTAATTTCCCTGCAGCGAAACGAACCACAGTAATAATCTTTTCCAGTTCTGAGTTTGTCTTCTTGGGCTGTTTGTATGTAGATGCAAATGCAGTGAGTGTACCATATGCCGTCATCGTCTTGATGATCCACTATACTTAACGGCAGCTATTATTGCCAAGCTTTGCGTTTCCATTACAGATCATCTGTATTCACCGTTTTTGATGGGTATTTCGGATCGACCTTCCTCTTCTCCCGACGGTTCACTAAAGACAATAATAATCAGGGAAGAAAGACAAGTTCAAGTTTATTATTGGTTGTTGGTGGTGTGCACTGACAGACTGGTTCTCCAGTTGGTAATCATGTCGTCTTCTTCCCCATCCTTAATGCCTTTTATAGCTTCAACAACTTTCCACAATTGTCTTTCGATGAAATGCCGATGAAGTCAGGAATCGCTCCACCAGTGATAATACCACGCTACGCGGCGAGAGCGACAGGACGACTAAAGACAAAAGGCAAGTTGAGGACAATACGGAATTAATGATGATAATGGCAGTGAAGACAAGTCAAGTGGAGATATTTAAGACAGCGAGACAACAAGGGGGAGAACATCTGCGTGCATATGCATGTGTGCTCTATGTGCAGTGGTGGTGGTGGTGGCTACAGTACGGTGGACATCTATCTTTCTCCAGTGCCATATTACTTTTGTGCTGAGGGCAAAGACGTGGAAGAAGAAGGAAGGATGGTCGAAAAATTTGATGACCACACCACATAACAGCGGAGAAGCACACGAGGAGCGGAATGACACCGACACTTATTCACTTGACAAAAAGAAGCTTTGGAAAAAGTTTGTATATTCAGGACTCGTACACGGTCTGCCTTTTAGTATGGGACAAGGAGAGCAGATCACGATGATGCTCTTAGCTGTGTCTTCCTTGTCGTGACAATGTTGAGGAATGAATGAAGACAACAAGTACAAATGGCAGTGATGCAATGTGATAATAAACAAAATGAGCTACGTTTCTCGAACTAGGCGACTGCTTGGATTCCGTGATCCGTGAAAAACAATAATATCATCAGAAAGAAGGAATAAATGCACGCGAGGAGAGACATATCACATGATATGTATATATAGGTGGTTCAGAGAGCGTGATAATATGGTGGAGGTGGAGATTCAACGAATGTTTCCTGGAGGTAACTCACCAAGAAAGGAAAACGAGTGTTCTCACTTTTCCTTTTCCGGTATTTATGTCAGGTGGCTACGTGATGGAATGCGATATCCCCTTTCCGTGGGTTCTGAGATCTTATTTATTGTTGTTCACAAGTTTGTAGGAAAGTTGACAAAGTTGTGTTCACCAAAAGAAGGAGGGAGGAACAAAGAGAGAATGAATTTCCTGTAGCGGTTTGACCAGAGTAGGTGATTTATTGGTCAATTGTTTTATTCCGTTAAGTAATGAAATTGAAATGTTAAAAAACAACCAGGTCTGCGGGGGTGGAAACTGGTTTTAAAATGTACTTTCCGAACTGGGTACTTTCGGTCAAGCTACAAACAGGGAGACAGTGCACAGCGCTAATTTCAGCACTGAACTGCGGCTGCCTGCGTGGGGTTGAACAAAGGAGCTGGCTTGCTGCGAACGTGAAATCGGTGTTACTGCGTTACCCGTTCTGGGACTTATCGAGATGTGAAGTGGTGAGAGTCAGTTTATGAAATGAGCCGTGCTTTCCTCACTCCTTTCCAACTCTCCCTGTTCCCCTATTCCTTCGTTGCCTGATATGATCTTCAGAGCGTCATTTTGTACTCAACATTCACGAAACATCACAACCCAGCATTGCCCTGGCAGATGTACGCTGTGTGTGTAGTTTGCCCCTTGCAGCATCCTATCCCGAGTCCCGAGAAAGGAGAGCATTTTAGGATGTGTACGTTGTGCTGGTTAAGGGTTGTAAATTGTATTGGAAATCATTGGCACTACAGGACTCACATCGGTCCGTCCATGATGGCGTGTGGTATTTGATATGCGAGTCCTCGAGTCCATTCACCAGATAAAATTACGAATTGAAGAATTAATCTAAATCAGGCATTCATTCAATCCTTATGAGATACAGTATTATTTGCAAAGATGAACAAAGGAGAGTTTAAAAATTAGGAGTTCCGTTTGGTTATCCATTTGCATACGTGTAAACTTTTATGGAAAGGAAGCAATCAAGAAGCATTCCGTTCCGGACGCGCTATGCTATGTTACATCATCAAAAAGAGTTGCAAATATGTTTAGGTTAATTTATAATACCTGTCGTTGTGAAAAGAGTTTTTATTATGATGTCTCGATGACTATTTCCGAGAGGTTGCAAATTATCCATCCATATGTATAAAATGAACTTGTTGTTGGGTTTTTCACATAGGTAATCACAATCACTAGAACAGTGTATCCTGAATGTAAGTACTTGTTTGTTGTCTATCATTTATCATTTCGTACTTTTGTGCTGCCTGTTTCAAATTATCGAAAGTTGTCAGTTGTCCCAATTCCAACCCAGCTCGGAGAAAGCAGAGTATCTAGGTATACTTAACGGAACGCGTGGAAAGATTTTAAAACTTTAAAGCGATTCCAAATTTTGCCCAACATGTGGGATCTGGAATTGTGCATACTGCAACTGCAAGTGAGATTTGTTTCGCTGAAACTGTAAGTCCCTCATGAAAGTACATAGGTATGTATATAATAATGAGTTTTTTCATCTATGTAAGCCCCTAATAAGGTAAACGATTAAAAGTTCACAAGCTTTTACTGCGATGCGAAATGATACAATATTTGTTGAGGCGTGGTTTAACCGGAGCCCCATGGTCTGACAGACGAGCAATTTGAATGTTAACTTTCTACGTCAAATTACGTTATATTTTGGTATGGCATGTCAGCTTATATTCAGATTAGCTTTGCAACGCAGGGTTGACAGTGATTTGAAGAAGTTGAAGTCTCAATGATGTTAATTCACGTTAAATAGTTTACCTGGCTATGCCGATAACGCTTTAAGCAAAAATAAACTTTTTTGAAACTGTCGCACTTCGCCCGGGTGTGTGCGTAAGAAGACCAGGGTTGCACCTATTTATAAGATGCTCTCCGTGTACCGTTGTGTATTGTAGTGCACCTAATGGTCTTCTACTCATGTGTGTGTCATTCTCTAACTAATCCCTAATTTGTTTTCTTATTTTGCTAGTTATACTCTCGCTTATCAGTATTTACTTTGACAGCCGATCATAGACTATGTTAAATGTTAATTCAGTAGCCCACTGTTCCCAATTTCTTACTTTTTGCACACTGTTGTGTTGTGGAGGAGTGATTACGAAGCCGTAACTCTGTGGCATCCGGCATTTCTCGTCTACCAATTAGTCCATTTAGCACGGCCAATTGTGGCAATACTACCTATGTATAATAAATCAAATCAACAGGTAAAAACTTGAAACCAAATGACTTCTAATATATAAAGAATCTACAGATATACGGGGCAAGAGAAATGAAGTGCTAGGGGAAGAGGATTTGGATATGTTGTGCTTGTGCAATTCCTATAAACACGGCACGATAAAAAAAACTTAAATTGCTTTGCAGTTTATTCATGTGAGTTAGTAGCCCTCCGTTCGTGTTGGGTTTTGGTATATTTCCATATGACTCAAGAGTGTAACGGGGTCATGCTCAAGAATTTTGTCAGTAATAATTTCGGTCTAAGCGTTTACGACAGTAGATTTGTATATCACGGTCACGGTCCATTCTACAGTTACAGTAGTAGAGCTGTTGTTAAAGATCCATTGTTGCAGCAACCCTGGGCACGTTCCAGGTCTCACATCAGTGACAGATTTTACGTAAAGGTGAACTGTACCCTCATATTATCTGGATTTCTCTTAATAATTTAATAAGTACAAAGTAATTTAGCATTGAATCACGGAAACTTCGGCAAATAATTCATTTATTGTTGCATCTAAGAGTCTAAGGCAGAAGGCATAGTATATGGTAACATTATTGTTACTCCACGTTTGTATTACATATTAATTAATTGCCAGTATTAATGGTATACTGAATCTACAGTATCTACACTAAACATCTCTAATGTAATAAAGCTGTACTTCACTATTGTTCATGCATAGATGAGATAAAGGCAGATCCAACAGTCCTTGCATCACAAACACCCTCGAATCCACACTGCTTGCTTAGTTTGCCAATCAGGCTATCTAAATTACAAAATCAAATCACACTATTCACTAGTTCATTCAATTCATTTGCGGAGCTGCTGTTGGCTTGTTGACTACAAAAATTCCTTAGTGCATTAATTCATCCCTGCTCCTCACTTGTCGAGCAAGTAATAATAATCTTATACTAAATAGACAAATACCTGAACCACAATTGGCTATTCTATTTCGCCTTATATAAATGATATCAAATTAACGATTAGGATTATAAGGTACTTACTGTACAACACAATAGTAGGTTTATATGTCTTATGCGTTTTATAATAATCGCAATAATAAGCGTCATTAACCAAAAAGCAAACGAAGATCATTTTCGCAAAAGTCAGAGTATATAAAAATGAACTATCAAGATCAAAGGAACGGTCTTTCTAGATTTGGATAATTTCATTCGGAGGTACACACAAATCCTTCGCCATAAAACTCACAATTCTAAATGAACACTTTTGGTAAGATCCCATTTTAGTCGCCGTTCTATCCATTTCAAATGAGCTTTACATAAATCAACATTTAGTAACATCCGCTCATTACTACCACAACCTTTCAAATCAATTTGTTGGACTAGATCATTTTCCTTTTGCTGCAATCTTTTTTCTACAATTTCCGGTCCATCATACTCGTCAGATGAAATAGGAATATCATTGTCTTTTAATTTCTTGAGTCGATTCCATGCAAGTAGCAGCATAGCCCTTCTGTGATGCCATAATGACTCATGGCCTTCATATAAAAAGATACGTTTTTCATTTTCCTCTAATTCTTGAAGAAGAAGCGGGATGCCATCAGATCCAAAATTTACGATGCATTCAAGCAGTTTTTGTCGGTAGTGGCATCCACTGTAGTCTGAGACGTTTGATTTAACCCAATTGTTGGATTTCTGCAACTCCCGGTCTAACATTGCATTCTTTTGATCCTTCGACACGACGGTTTTATCATGAGTCAGTACTAATTCTAAAAGCCAGTATCTGTAACTCCAAGCGTGGTAGTTTGTACTATAACGTCTAATAGGCTGCTCAATCATGTCGATTTCCTGTGATATGAAATCTTGAATTCGGGTGGGCTCCACCAAGCCTCGCTGCAAAACTTTCCTGATAAGCCATCTAGAACCAACAAATACAAAATATTTAGCAAATATTTAAAGTGACCTTTATTGTAATCTTCATAATTAGAATCATTTTCACCTTCTGTACGTAAATCCTTCGGGACATTTTGGCTTTCGACTCATTACAAGCGATACCAAACGCTGCTCTTTCTCTACCATTTCCAACGACGTTGGCAGAAAGAAATCCCTTCTGAAGTTCCAAGCCAGGGTAAGATCCGGATTGATAATTATCAACACTCTACTGAGAGAGAGACCTCTTGAGATTCGTTCCGTTTCAGAAAGGCAGCTTAATTTGCGAGCTAGCTCTTTATCCCTCTTTGAAACCGCACAACTAATACTTGCAGAATCACGTCGTGGTCCTGAGTTTGAGGGCGGAATAGATTTTCTTGCTTTTCTACATATCCAGAGAAATTGATGGTAGGAATGTTTGTACAGGTAAGGAACACACCACGACTCCACAGCGAGCTTGTGGGAGGTCAGATCATGCAGCACCGGAGATTGATTTAGCTTACTCTCGCACGGGATAATATCAAATTCGTCCCTGGAAAATTAACGAAGCGCATATACAATTATTTTTAACTAGTTCCTTCATGTCCAGAAGAAAGCCATTATCCTTCAAACATCTACCATTGTATTGTGTAGGCTCAAAAAGTAGAGTACTTACAATATGTCATCCTTATCAAACGCATTATTCAGGTTTTGTATGATCTTGTCACACAGCTCCGCCACAGTTTCATCCTGTGCACTTGCAGGACTGGTGGCATTATTAGTGCCATTACTAGCATCACCGCCAACAGGGCCCATTCTTATTGCCAAAAAAGTCAGATCCAGTTTCATCCAGGCAGCGAAAACAAACTCCAAACTCCTTCGTAATAATAATAATAATAACCCGTCTCCCGACCCAATCACCTATATTTCCGAACCTTCGTTCTTCTCCCTCGAAACCCCTACCCCAAAACTTTTCTAGCTTAGCTTCCTACCCCTCCTCCGAGGTGACCCTAAAACTTAAAAGTAGAGGTCTTGGCTTCACTGCTGCCAATGATGATATCCTCCTCCTCATTTGTCAACGGTTAGCCTGCCTCCAAATAGGCTCACATTAAGTGCGAGAAAAGAGTCCGTCGGGCACCTCCAAAAAATTGATATACCGTTGGTCGGTCCCAGTTGCCCTTTTATTGCTTAAATTACGGTTAACTCCTTAATTTTTACAAAAAAGCAACTTTTTGGCGAAAAAGTTATTGCGTTTCGCATGATATGATGATCCCAGAAAAAAGAGCAGGATATTAAGCAGTCAACTGTGTCCACTCTCCACCGTCCAGCCTGTGATTTTTCGCTAACGATGAAAACTAGGAATGTTGAAAAGAGTGCTGTTCCAAGTTGCCCCTGGTCAATGCATAGTCAGCTGCAGTCTGGGAAAACAGCTGTGAGGATGACACACAAGAGCAAAATTTCTTGTTTTTTTTGTGATCTCTCGGCAAAACTGTGCCACTGCTAAAAAATAAAGTTTTGTCCAGTTTTTTTTTGGTTTACGAGTGGTTCTGGAGAAATAACGGTCCTGTCTGGAGGAAGCTATTAAAGCTATATAGTTGATAGTGAATTTAGTTGGCATTAGGCGGTGGTCAAAATGAAGGAGGACTTTGTGGAGAATTTATTGACGGAAATGGAAAGCCGGGTGTCGGCCCTCGAAGAACGTGTGTTTGGGGATGAAGTTAATTCTAAATCGCAGCAAAAGCGGCAGGTAGTAAGGATATTATTTCGGAAGTGACTGGAGTGAGATGATGAGATTTGTGAATTTATGTTAAATGTATTTTAGCTGAGTTTCCCTTTCTTTTTTATATAGGTTATCGAAGAATTGGTGCAGATAAATGGACAGATTCAACGGGCAGTTGCCAATCGTGAAGCTGTGGCGCAGCTGATGAAAAATGGTACATTTTGGATTAATGAAAGAATATGTACCTCGGAACTCTGGGGATATAATTTGAATGCGAAAAGTATTTTGTATGTTGTATGTATTATATGGTTTTATAATTCTAGTTGAAGAAATGATGGAATTTCTGGAATTTGAAGAAAATAATCAACTGCTTGGTGGTGAAGCCAAAGCAAATGCGGTAATCGCAGCAGAACCAATAATTCGCCAAATGTTTGCATTAGTAAAAAATATTAATCTCGACCACATGAATGAAGCTATGAACAGTGAAGCTATAAGAAGTAAGTAGCAAAACTGAGGGTTCCGTTCTGAATTATAAAAGATGACGAACAGAGGTAGATAACCAATTAATGTTTTTCGCATTTTAGATTTAACAAGGTTATCTGGCGAACTGGCACAAGTAAGATTGATTCAGATGGAGCAAAAAGACAGATATGAGCTGTTTTGTGAGAAAGTGGGGGCTATAGAGGAAGTAATCAGTATCTTGGTAAGAGTAATAATTTAAAAAACATGAACTTGTTTTATTCTATGGAAATCCAAGTTATTTTCACATTCAGCATTGCCTCATTGTATTATTTGCAGGGCGAGGGTATCGTTAACAAAGTGTAGCCTTTAAGGTAAATAGAGTATGATAATTAAATTATAAATTATTAAGGTTTTTATGATTTTTGTATTGTTAATCCTTTCTCGAAAAGTATATAGCTATTATATAGGAAAGAAAAGTAGCCTAATTCTTTGTAAAAAAAACTTGCTAAAATTGGCATCTATTCCCGTTGTTTCGTTTGGGGTTTGTGCACATGTTAAAATAAAGTAAGCTGTTTAATAGTATTTACAAAAATAAAACATTATTTGCTAAACATTAGGTATTATGTCCAGCGTACTTATACACATAGTGCAACCTGCAAGTATACGTATGCTCTCATTGCTCTCTAATTTCATACATTACGTGGCGTTGTGCACCATCAAAATTTCGGTGTTGGAAATTCCCACAAGTCATAAATTTCAAATTGGAACAAGTATACATTACACATGATTTAATTCAATTTATAAATTTTACAAGCTTGCTTCTTCCCGTTTCCGGATATATACGTAACGTTCGCGTGAGTATCTCATGCCAAAATGGCCAAAGTAAATACGTGTCAGTCGTCAGTCATTCATAGCCATACTGTATTAGTGCGTTGTCAGTTGTCATACGACGACTAGGCTGCCAATTATTTTTACGGCCTATATTTGCTCAGCCAGCACATCTTCACAACCACGTAATTTGTATCACTCGTACATACTTACAATTAAATTGGCCAACAATCCATACACACTCGGTTTTTACGTGTTACGATGAAGAGTAAGGTCATGGACCTTACCAGATTTTAAAAATTACTAGCAATGTGTGTGTACATCAACTGCCTGACTGAGACAACAACAGTAGTATTGTTCCGTATCATGAAAAAATTGCTTCCGGGTCCGGGTTACGGGAAATGTATCTCCAAACAAACGCAAGTCTGTAAGACGTCTGGCAGTCTGGGACTGCACTGCATTGCTTGCTGTTAATGATGGAAGACTCAGACTAAACAATTCTCCTTCTCATCTTCAGTATTTCTGTTGGATGTGATGTAAGTAATTTAAGATGGTTCAAATCAAATGCAACCCTTTTTCTTTCATGCCAGCTAGCATTCCAATTCCAGACTGCATCCGACATTCCTATGTGGTTGTTGGTTGTTACACACATATTGACACAATCATACAAACGAAACATCTGAAAAGAACAGGTTTTGGTAAGAATTGCAAACACAGAATTTTGTGAAGATATGGACATGTACGGTTTGTGTGATGACACTCATGCAAATCTAAGGAAAATTTTGTGCTAGAAACCTTTATGCAAGTTACGTATATATAACATAAGAAATGCTGAATTTTATGCAAGTTACGTACCATAACATAAGAAATTCGGAATTTAAAGGAGTAAGGCGACTTATACATATGTCCAATCCAGATGCCAATAGGAAAACCGACAAATACCCGAATTTCCCTTCCTTGGGTAGATAAAATAAGCAGTAAATGCCGTAAGTGAAAAGTGCAAATGGGAATGAATGACACGTTGCACTGGATTTCTTTTACACCCATTGCTAATTATAATTTGTTATCTGAATTACTACAATCAAAAATCGATCCAAATTACTACCAAGAAGTGCATTGAGTTATATGTACTCGAATTTGAACGTTTATGTAAGCAATATTTATCGATTCTCTATTTGTTTGTGTCTACAAATACGATACCGTATTTGAAAATTGGATTATCAGACACGAGACGAATGGGAATGTGAACGGTATCCACGTGGCCAACATTCGGATACAACAAGGAATTACACTTCGATCGAAGCGAAGCAGCGTACTCAATTACACTCGGAGAAACTAGTAAATATGTATTAATATTCAAGGAAAAAGCTTACTCCTTCACTCACCTGCAAAATTAATTCTAATGGAATTAGGGATGCTGCATGTTGTTTGGGATGAGTAATATGCAGTTGCAGTGAAGTTCATGACTTGCTTCTAATTACTATTTATACAAGATGCACATGTCAAATGCCAAAGAATGATTATGATTACCTATACACTGCTGTTGTTGTTGTTAACCGAACATCCGCTGTGATATGAGCCTGGCTTTTAATTAACTATGTCAGTTTGAAAGAGCCGGAAGTACATCTTGGTATGATCTTGGTTAGAAAGGAGATTATATTTCTGGAATAATCATGCATGTTCATATGTTAATCGCGCATTTGACGTTTAAATGATTTCTTGATAAAACACTGCTAGCATTTAAACACTGCCAGGTTTTTTTATTTTAATAAAGACGAAAGTAGAATATAGGTACGTACTAATGTCGTAAGGTTGTTTTCGTGGTCATATCATCATCAAGTTCTCCCACTTTGTAACATTTATGATTTTATGCATGAGTCATCCAGTAATCAGAGTGATCGACCATTCACCATAAACCACAATGAATATTCAAATTATCCCAAATTACCTAGATTAGAAGTACTTGCTGAACAACAAAAAAGTTGTATTGACTCCATGATTCCAAAATTCCAATTCAATGTTGAATGCTAACTGATCTACTGATACCTACATCACAAATCCACCGATTGGATTTCCCATGCTATGGTTATGGTTATTATGTACGTTTCAGGAATACGAAAAAAAAATCTACCGAGGAAGTTGTCTGCCCATCCCAAATCATTCATAACAATATCATATCACAGCCCTACATCATATCACTCAGGCATTGACATTGAACTACGGGAGCAAAAAACGGCAGTATGAAATGAGAGACAGGAAAAATTGACAAGTAATCTTTCATCCTCCTGAGTTGTGTAGCGAGCTAGGTAAATAAGTAAGGGATTGTGGAGGGAGGTAGGCTAATTAATAAAAATATTCGTGAAGGTCGACAACTCCAAATGCACAGTGGGTAATAACAGCACACGCTCCATCACAAATCGTGATACTTGTTGGTTCCTCAGTAGTAATCTAGCGTGGTTTTTACACAGTAATAATCACGCTAAATGCACAAGTTTGCCTGAAGTTGAAATGAGGAGAACACCATCCGTTCCCAAGCCCCCAAGTATATGTTGACAAATTGTGTAAGTAAAAAACAACTGAAGACGCATGTAAAGCGGAAGGAAATGAATCTTAATCTCGAATCTCTTTTTTTTGCATCTTGAATGAATCAGCAAAAATCTAAGTGAAGAAGTGCGTATGACCATGTACATATTTGTCAGTGTTGTAATAATATTTTGCGTGTCAAGCCTTCTGATTAACCTATTCCGTTAGCGACTCCGCATGATTTAAGATCTATGCGTGATGAATGACTTCTACATTCAAAATAGTTTTTTCTTCTCCTCTCTCAGGTAGAATGTCTGTGCCGCACTGCTCCACACGTACTACTTATATCGTCGCCGTACTACAAGCCTGCATATTAAAGTGTGGTGAATGGCGATTGTTTAATAGTGCACACAATTGTGAAAGAGCACATTACAATCAACCAGCCAAGCCATAGGATCAGCAAAAAAGCTCACATGAGAATGAAGTTAGTTTATTATGTATGCAAAGGGAAAAAAGGAGTTTCGAGGTCATCTTACATTATGGTTACCACTTATTGTTGGGATTGCTACACAGCACCAGAAACAATATACGTAATCTTGCCATTGGCATTACTTCCGACAGGGAAGCAAGTTCATCGTGTCGGAAGGACACTGGCTGGCTGACTGAAAAGTGTAATAAATCCATTTCCTTCCTTTTTCTCTTTTGTTCTTGTGTATCGTTTATTATTGCTTCAAATGTTAATCTTAATGATCATCATTATCCATTTTTATTAGGACCAATATGCCAACTATTCCATGAAGAGGGTTGTTGAATGGAATATCATTTCCATTCCATCACTCATATAATGTTACAACTTACAACTACCTATTTCATGTTAGGGTTTGGATTCTTCTTCTGTCTGAACTACTTTGATCCAGTTGAAGGTCAAAGTTTGGAGTATAATGAGGAACGCCGGACATTGTGGAAGTGCACCAGATAAAAATAAAAGTGACTGTAAAAGATCTTTAAGATCAACTTCGTATTTAGGCATCTAAACATTTATGGAACATTGTTAAAGAGGTCGATACGACAAGATAGGTGCGTTTCTCTCCACTCCGTCGTCATTGTCATCATCATTATTATGCGTGAAGTGAAGGGGCGTACGTACAACTTTTAGTGATTGTTATCACGTATATGTCACAAGCAACAACACATTGTTTGACATTTGATACTTTATTGGCAATATACGCCTTGATGCACTCCAGCTCATGAATACATGCATGCTAACATTTTGCATGTATCAAATGTCTCGCCTTGCTCGTACGCATTTTGCAAAAAGGAAATGAAGATTTTACCTTTTCCTCTCACACAGACTATATTTGTTTGTAGTTTCTTGTTTTGTCAGTCTACCTACGAGCCATTTCTGGATCATTGTCATTGCCATTGCCGAAGCTATCAAGAACGAAGAGTACAAGAATAGCCCTTTTTTGTACTAATAATGACGGAGTAAATGAACTAATATTATTTTTATAGATGTGATGGCATTGAACATGCCGTATGCAATAAAATTATACAACGCACATCATATAATTTGAAATGTGATACAGACAGTGTTGTCGTTGTCTAATGTTGTTAATGAAAAAGGGTATTAAAGTATTCCCTACACTGTTTGGTCCGTAATGGAAAATATCAAGAAAAAATATGATCACAAAACAATTACGAGTCACCTTGCCGTGTCCATTGATAGTGGTCTAGGATCAGTTTGATTCCTGATAGGGAAACGAAATCAATGGCAATCAAGGGATAAATCAAAATCAAATGGATTCTATTACACAAGTATATGAATGCATTGCAGAGATAAATTGTCATCACAGCGTCTTCATTTTTGTTAGAGAATGAAACATGTACGTTGTACAAACAAGTGTATAAGTAAGACTTGACGAGCAGCATGCAAATATTTTCTAAAGCTTGTTGTCCTCATATTGCACCCCATGCGCCACTCAGTTGGTAATTGCTAATAATATTATTCCTGCATCCATCCTGCTCCAGTCCTCCAGACAGAGATTTATGAATTTGCAATTTTGTTTACAGACAAGCGGGCTTATCGCCCTTCCTCTCATTTGCAAAACCAGTTTTGTTTAGTTTCAATGAGCTACACAAGTAAAGTAAACAAGAGGTGATATAGCAATTTTTCCTAATGCGACTTAGGATTGTCGCACTGTTTACAAATAAACACATTATAATTTTTCCGCTATAAAAGGAAGATAAAGATCTGTATCAAAAATACGCAAAAGAGATGTGGTCCGATCAGTCCGATGTGGCTTGTGTATCCGAGCATGCAAGCATTTCACGAATCATATCATTTGACGTACGACAAAACTATTCGATGAAAGTGTTTGTTACATTTTTTGTAAACAGGTTCGCGTGCTTGCTAGGAAAACTCGACATCCGAAGTATTCTTTGAAGCAATGTTTCATAGAAAATGATTATCAAGTTATCCGCGAGCCAAACCCATTCTCTGATGTGATACTGCATGCCCTTTTGATTCTTGGAAAGGGATAGATACAGAGTCTGGCTATTTACCTATTTAGATTTTTTATTATGAAGCCATCCAAACAGTTGCGAAATGAATGGAAATGACGCGCAGAGGAGAGATCGCATTGCCTGATATGACTTTGATAAGAACTCTTCAGCTCTGTCTGTTTAATTGGCATGTTACAATTCTGTTACTGCAGCACAGCATCTCTGAACCTTACACCGTAACAAGCGTCAAAACGTTTTGTTATTGGACTACGTAATGAGACTGGTGACGGTAGTACAAGGTATTATTGGTTATACGTGTGCACTTGTGTACCAGTATAATTTACGTTTACATGAATTTATACAGATATGGCGGATATACACACTTTGTTACCTAACCGGATACGGGCTTTTGTCTAAATGACACCGGGGACAAACCGAT
>JAANSN010002983.1:0-20862 GCA_036850665.1 Dicranocentrus wangi | reverse complement strand
ATGACTAGTTATATATATACTTAATAGACTGAGAAACTACTATGTAACACTTTGAAGCTTTTGGGCGTGACATATCAAGCAATAGTATTAAATAATTATAAAACTTGAGAAATCAGTATTAACATCTGGAAAGAGTCTAAAGTCTCAAGTAAAATGTATAGGAAGCAAGAATTTATTTTTATCGCTTCGTTTCAATCACTTGAGCACTAACAACTAGCTAATAACACACTATTTACAGTAGACTCCTTCTTCCAACTAGTTTAATTCTTACATTTTCGACTAAATTGTTCACACACAACATTGTAAACAAGAGTAGACTTTGACTGTATCACCATACACCATAAGTGATAAAAACATGCATGCATGCACCTTCCAAACGAACACCTGTTGAATTCCTTCCAATGTAGTAGTGGGTATATGCTACTCACATTGGGTAGGATTACACCTATCAGATATTTGGGTTGTTGACGCATACCAATTATCCGTCAACGGGGCATACCAATTATCCGTCTCCATCATATTCACCATTAACCAAACTGTCGCCACCACCTCAGTCACCTTCGAGGACCCCGTCACCTCCACTCTCCCAACGGACACCACCCGCACATTCATCTCCTAATTTTAAACCTTCATCGGAATACAACAACGAGGAGAGGTGTGTTACTAATAATAATATTATGGCTGACAACATCAATGATCTAGAAACTTTTGATCCCCACAAAAAACTGTCTGCTTGGAATTTCATTTATACGACGTACGAAGATGATATTTTAGTGAGAGAGTACATACAGGCAGTGAATAAGTATAAATACTTTCCAAAAACTCCTAATCAAGCAGAACTAGAAAACTGTCTCGAACCAAACTGCACACTTCCCCCAGATATAGCAACCCATGTAATAAACAATTTTGCCAGCTATTTTCAACTCAAATACTTTTGTAGAAATGCAGTAGGTGCCGACAATAATGATATTGCAATGTTTCCCGTTTTTACAAAATTTCAAGTACCACTCATTTCCACTGAAAGTGTTTTTAGACAATGCTCGTGCACAGAAAGAGCTAGTCATGAATATGCAAAACACATACGCTACCGGGGCTAGCTTTCTCATTGAGTTACTTTTAATTCGCAATTTTGTGCTGATTACAGATGCAGTTAGTGTAGTTCACAACAGTGTAGACAATTCAGAAACTATAAATGCCATATTTTTAGTAATGTACGTTGCAGCTAGAAATAGTTTTTAGACAATTACAGATTCAAAAATATTGACTGGTCGAAAAAACAAGACAATGTTAAACCTTCTTTATCCAAATGGCGAAAAGAAGAAAACGGCGAACCACCAAAAAATGTTCCAAATAGATATGCCGCAAGTTTAACCAAACGATTATTAGAGGGGAGAGCTAACCTATCTAAAATTGGTGTACTTGAAGAGTTTAAATCTTTCGACACACCCATGCCAATGGTGTCGTCTCCAATTCAGAGTCAAAATCATGCACACACAAGTGCAACTAATACTAATAATAAACAAGGTAACAGTAGACAAGATGTAAAATCACTTCGCAAGCAAAAAAGCAAATCCTGGAAACGAAACTTCAATCCCCAATTCAATTCAAATAGAAAAATCGACAATGAAGTTGTCGGAGCAGAGATAGCAAAAGATTTTATAAAATGACAATCACAGACTAAAGGTAAAAATAGGCGGTTTACGAATCTATCTAATATTTTTCCATTTTACGAAAGACTTTGTAAAACACAAAAACATAATTTACATCAAATGTTCAGGTGTTACAAAGCCAATCCTTCACCAATTCACAACCTAACACAAATTGATATCCCAGAAATGATCAAATTCACTATATCACTATTTACAGAGAATCCAAACATAAAAAATTGAAGAAAGCTTTATTTGAAGGTGCTCGCAAAATATCATGGAAAGTACACCACAAGCTGTTCAATAGCTCAGATAAGTTTGACGAACTCCAGAAAATTATACACAAAATCAAAAAAGCTGTACTAAACACTAAACCAATATGTAAACTCCAAGAAGAACTCTTTGAAGATGTATTTTTTTCAAACGCAATAGATCGTTTACACAAAAGCTGTAATCAGTCCAGCAAATTACACGAACTCCTTCTCACCAAATTAAGATAATTCCTGCTACAAAATAGTATAATAATACAAAGCAGTGACCAAAACGCAGGCACATGTTTTATGTCAACACATGATTACAATAATGAAATAACTCGCCAACTGAACGACACTTTAACTTATAAACCGTCGACTTTAGCAGAATACGATTTCCAAATGAATGATTTTATTGACAGGGCAAAACATTTAAGTAAAACCTCACTAAAAACCCTGCAAACTTCCAATTTCATTCCGCTGAGGCACTCCCCAGCTAAGTTTTACATACTTCCTAAAAGACATAAAAAATTTGAAACTTTCCCTTTAGGAAGACCAATATCTAATACTATTCCTACGGTTAACAGGGGAATCTCAATGCTCCTCGATTCAATATTAAAACCACTGAGCTTATGCATTCCTGATATACTAATAGATAGCCCACACTTATTATATATGTTATCACAGTTAGAACTTCCAAAAACAGAAAATATATTCTGTGCTCAGCAGACATAAATTCCATGTATACTGAACTTCCTATTTCAGTGTGTAAAACTAACTGTACTTTATTTTTTAACGAAAACAAACACAAAGTACAGCTTCCCTTTAAAATAACAAGCAATCAACTCAAACTACTGCTAGATCTCACTTTAGATTACAGCTTTCTAAATTTTAACGGGAATATGTTTTTCCAAACAAAAGGAATTCAGATGGGGAATGCAGCAAGCGTGTCAATCGCAAACATCACGGCACATATAGAATTAATGCATTTATGGAAAGAGGAAATTAAGTTCAGGAAAAGATTTATCGATGACATTTTTTTCATTATTGACATAACAGAAATAAACATACCAACCCCAGAGTTCATCAATAATATGCTACATAACTTCTTGAAGTTTACATTTGAACACAGCGAAACGTGTGTAAATTTTCTCGATCTAAATATTCAATTAGATCATAGTAATAATATTACAACATCGCTCTATCAAAAACCGATGAGCAGACACGAATTTGTTCACTACATGTCCAACCACCCCAAACATTTGTTGAAATCTTTACCATTCTCGTGTGGACTAAGGATTATTAGAGCATGCTCAGAGCCCGTAACACGAAATCTAGAAATTAATAAAATGATCGAAAAGTTCTCACGACGAGGATACCCCAAATCCCATTTAGAAAATACCGTCAAAAAACTACTTTTACTGTCTCGTGATATTTTGATTCAACCGGAATCACACTTGCTACTGGAGCACCTACGGCTGTGTGGTAACAAAGAACTTCAATATCGAAACGACCAAGAAAACAACTCAGATATATATATAACCATACCTTTTTATAATAACATAAGGAAATTAGGTAGTTTGGTGAGGGATATCTTTGTTAAACACATTCATACATGTTCCACAACCCATCTGAAAAAATGTATTACAGATATCAATGTTAAAGTTGCCTTTAGTATACCCAACTCACTCAACAAGTATATCTCAGCCACATACAAGAAACTTTAATACACAAGATGTCCAAAAAACCGCTCAAATCTCAGCCGGCACACACTCTCAGTATTACCTTGTTGTAGTCAACAGTCAACAAATTCTTTTAGCAAATATGACTACACAATAAATACATTTTTTAAAGACAATCACATAAATACGAGATTTCTAATACTGAGCATCCGCTCAAAATAATTATATCAAAGTATAAATATTCAATATAAACAAATCCCAGGTAAATGTTACTTTAAACTAAAGCGTAATATTTTAATCATACTTGAACTCAACTATTTAACTGCATTACTGAAATTGCATTGTAAATAATAATCAAAATGTAAATTCCCTACCATATGTATATTTTCTCCTCAGCCTGAAGATATTAAGAATTAAAATTTTGAAACCGGTTGTTGGGTTTCAACAGACGACAAGTTCACTGTGCTCATTGATATACTTTATTTAACCAACATATGTCGTTGGGCCCTCAACCTAACCNGTCGTTGGGCCCTCAACCTAACCGAGCATATAATTAAAAATATCGACAGAACTCAACGTGGTCAATAATATGTATGCTATTATGGTCGGTTAGGGCTAGGTTAGGTTGAGGACACAAGCACACATAACAGATAGTCCAACTTATGCGTCAACATCATGGGTGTTGACGCATAACAAATTTCCAATGCGTCAACAGGGGAGCTGACGCATGATAAATTTCTCATGCGTCAACAGCCCAAATACCTAATAGGTGTAATCCTACCCTCACATTCTAGTCTTGACTATCCATTACTGTACACCATTCTATGCTTTTACCAATAACATTAAGAGGATGTCGACAAAATTGGCGGTTTCAGTTTAGGCCAGACAGACACAGGTTTTCATAATATATATGATTCCCATATATAAGAGAACTTGTGCTCATCACGCTCCGCTCACCTCGCCACGTGCACTTGGGAGGAATACTATACCTTACTATTGTAATAAGGCTTGTGAATCTTACATACACGTAGATCTATTTGGCTGCAACCAGAAACATGAATGGGTAAATTGTAGTGATATATTAATATGGTGACAGCGCAAGGAAGGTGGCTCAACTAAATTTTTTTCATATGCTAGGTGCAGTCTTGATGCTAGATATTCCACAAGGTACTCATCACACATTTTATATCCAATCCAGGTACTCAATAGTTCTGCACACAAAACCTCACAATCACATCATCACTGTGCAAAGTGTTGATGCGCAATGCACAATACACAATAATATCTTGATGCAGAACCAGCTAACCAAGCAGAGCAGCAGCAGGGCAATAAAAGCAATTCACAAGCAGAATCTCAATATATTTCAAATGATGTAAAGGCATCACCCAGAGGGACAAATATAAAATGTGGTAAATCATCAGTCCGTCAGTCCAGTTAAACATGCTCATTCTGTATACACACGGAGAGAAAAAGTTTATTTGAAAATATTATTATGCTCATATATGCTCGTATAAATCCTTCTGATGAACTTTATGTTGTATTACATTTTAGTGTACATCAAGCAAACATTAGGTTTTCGTTTTTCAATCAAAACCATCATTCTAGTAATAGATTTAAATTTATTTTATTTTCATAATTTCGCAAATTTAACACTCGGCACCAACTTCCAGAGAACTAGTAATTGTGAGAGCAGGAGCAGGAGCAGTCTTCTTAAGGAACCATCATCTACGTGTTCGCCAAATGTTGTCTAACCTAGTCTATCTAGTCTATCGCCAAAATGTTCAGAGGTTTGAAATTGTTATGAATGTGTGTGTGATCTATTAAGGTGCCTAGAGAGCTGTGAAGGATTTAGAACACACGTCACACTTATAAGGCTTCTCTTTGGTGTGAGTCCGCGGATGACAGTGGAGTGTATCCCACCGGGAGTAAGCCTTACCGCACAGATCACATGGAAATGGCCTTTTCTCCTGTTTGAGTAAGGAGATGCAGATGTCTTCTCACAATCAGTCACGGACTAACTCGCTTAAATTCTTTTCCTTGGAATGTGGAGACAAAAGCTGGGGCCTCTACCGGAATGTAGCCATTCTCTAAGGAAAACAAAAGCGAATATTAGAGCACTTTAAAAAAAATTATACCCACTTAACTCAACTTTATTGTTTTGGTCCGTATTCCCTTTTAACTATCTTACTTGCCATTTTATTGTTTAAAAAATGATTATACCGTTTCTGTATTCTGCTATCCTGCCGATAAGAGGAAAGTAGAAGTAGGTGAGATCCCATGCTTTCACATATTGAGAGCAAACACGAAGGAACATTTTTTTTAAATTCCGGGAATTCCGGTGGTGCTCTCCATCTTCTTCCTTATCTGGAATATTTCAGGAAGAGATAATGGATATTCTGCTTCCGTTCCCGAAGGGATGATAGTACTTTTGACTCGGCTTTCTTCCGACCCACCACCTTTTGTTCGTTTCCTTGTCCAGAGACGACTTTATTGCGCACTACATGCACACGAAAGTAGAATTACAAAGAAAGTAATGAAAGTATTTGTGACGGCAGCCAACATTATTCGTACGAATGGAGACTTATCTAAACTTTTTTTTTTGCAATAATCGCTTTGCTGGACTTGCAATTATCCCTCTAACAGCACACGACTGCTTACACACTTGCCTTTCTAAATTATTTTTCGTACGTTGAATCTACTTACTAAAATACGATTTAAAATAATATAATCTGTCATCAGTCATCACTTTACAATATTTTTAGATTATTCACATTGATTCAGTCAGTCAGTCACCTACTCAGAGGACGGCGGCCTACAAGCTAAAACCAGATCGAAACTGCAAAATCCCCCAAAATATTTTTGTAACCACTTTAATATGACCACATTTAGTTTCACTTGTGATGAGTATTAGTTTTATGCCCGGCTAAATCACTTTTCTAAGAAAATGACTTTTCCCAGTCTTTCCAAGAATATGGCTTCCCCTGTGGTGTGTGTTCTCGCATATGCCTTACTCCTTCACTTTGATCAGCAACCTCGTGCCCACAGACCTTGCAGAAAAAGGGCTTCTCGAAAATGTGGCGTTGGAGCATGTGGTTATTCATGTCGCCCTTTGTTCCCTTCCGCTCCCCACAAAAGATGCACTCCCAGGAGCGCTGGACTCCAATAATGTGGGCATTTCGGGTATGTTTCGTCAACTCGCTCTTGCTCGCGAATCGTTTCGTACAGGCAGGGCAGCTAAAAGGTTTCTCCCCAGTGTGAACCCTTAAGTGCACCTTCAAAGCAGAAGGCGCGATAAACCTTTTCGGACAGTAGGAATAGGCGTGTTTTTTATGCGTAGCAGAGCTGTTGTGAACAAGTCTGACGTGGTTTTTGAGGGAGTCCTCGCCGGCATAGGACTTTCCACACGTCCCACATTTCACAGGGCCGGAGTTCCCGTGCACGTATCTCACGTGACTATTCAAACCCGCTCGTCGTGCAAAACTTTTCTCGCACTCCGAGCAGGTGAATGGCTTTTCCCCAGTGTGCACACTGACGTGGGAGAAGAGCTCGAGCTTGGTGGAGAATGACATGTCACAAATTTGACATGGAAAGGGTTTCTGGCCCGTGTGAACCCATCCGTGCCTCTTTAACTGCTCCCGGAAGTAAAAGCTGTCATTGCAGGTGGGGCAGGAGTGAGATCTGATTCCCTCGTGAACATGGTCAACGTGGCTATAGAGCTCGTCTTTGTTGGAAAACACTTTGCTACAGCTATCGCATTTGATGCCCTTGTTCCCATTATGGATCACCATGATGTGCTTCTTTAGCCCCCATTTGGAGTAGAAACGAGCGTCACAAAAATCACAAATGTGGGATTTCTCCTTCTTGTGAACTTGGCGAACGTGGCTGGCCCTTTGGGATGCGGAGATAAGGGGCTTGTTGCAAATCGGACATTTGTACGCCCTTTCCTGCGTGTGTGTCAGCATCTGACAGCCAAGTGCATAATTGGACGCAAAACACTTTCCACATACCTCACACGAGTGAGGTTTGATTTCCGAGTGGGTTTTTTTGTGGGTGGAGAGAGTTGCGGGGCGATAGAAAACCTTTCCACATGTTTCACAGTTGTACTCCCGAGCCTTGGAGTGAATGGCGTTGATGTGGAGGGATAAGGTGGTCTTCGAGCGGTACGTTTTGGAGCAGAGTTGACATGGGAAGGGCCTCTCGCCCGTGTGTGTCGTGGCGTGGTTCTTTCTGTAGTTGTAGTTGGGGAACTCTTTTGGGCAACTAGAGCAAAAATATGGGCGCTCGTGGACGTGCTGACGGATGTGTCTGAAGAGGTAGACCGGGACAGGGAACACCTTGTCGCAAAACAGGCAGGAAACTGGCATTTTGAGAGGTGAACAGTAATGGTGTAAGATGCAGAAGATCTAGCAAAGTATACTGCTCTCCGGATGGACAATATTTACTAAGCTGAATACTACGCACTAGGAATAACGTGTAAATTATTTCAACTAGTCTCCAGTTACGCTATACTATTAATAATAATTATTATTATATAGCTTGAAAAATTACGTAACACTTTGAAACTTTGCTCGTGACACATCAAATAATAGTATGATAAAATAGCATAGTATGACATGATCAAAATGAGCACCAACAAGTAGATAAAGTCTAAAGTTGAAAGTCTCGAGTAAAATATGTCTACATGAAAGAAATTTTTCTCCTCCTTCCAATCACTTGAGCACTAACAACTATTTTTATTTCCCATAAATTCCTTCTTACAATTAGTTAATTCTTACATTTTCCACTAAATTGTTCACATATGTGATAAAAACATGAACCTTCCAAAAAAACACCTGTTACATTCCTTCCAGTGTAGTGAGTATGTTACTCACATTCAGTCTTGACTACCCATGACTGTACACCATTCTATGCTTTTAACAACCATATTAAGAGGATAG
Organism: Dicranocentrus wangi; assembly: GCA_036850665.1. Taxonomy (NCBI): domain Eukaryota; kingdom Metazoa; phylum Arthropoda; class Collembola; order Entomobryomorpha; family Entomobryidae; genus Dicranocentrus; species Dicranocentrus wangi. The sequence continues at coordinate 12,346 of JAANSN010002983.1, read as the reverse complement.
CAACAAAATTGTTGATTTAACTTTAACTTTTGACCAGACACCGGCAAGATGTTATGCTTGCCATAGTAAACTTGTCCCCATCACGCTGCGCTCACTACGTGCACTTTGGAGGAATACTAATACTGTACCTTTTTACGAATACGGCTTGTGTACCCTGCTTGTGTACCCTGTAGATCTGTTTCGAGAAAACATGAATACGTAAATTGTAGTGATATATGGTAACAGTGAACAGTGAAAGGTGGCTCGAGAAGTTACAAAATTATGCAAGGTACAGTCTTGCTTGACTCTAGATATTCCACAATGTACTCATCCAATATCCATCCATGTGACCATGTACTCCATAGTCCAGAAATCCATGTACTCAATAGTTCTACACACAAAACCTCACAATCACATCATCACTGCAAAGTGTTGATGCACAATACACATCTTCATGCAAGCGTAGCAAAGCAGTGCAGCAGCGCAATAAGCAATTCACGTGCAGAATGTCAATATATTTGAAATGATGTACAGGCATCATCCAGTAACACATAATATATTATGTGGTTCATCATCAGCCGAGTTAAACATATGCTCATTCTGAATGCTAAACAGGGAAAAGGTTTATTTGAAAAATAATATTATGCTCATGTGCTCGTATAAATCATTTTGCACAGTTTTCATGGTATGGACATTATTTGTATTACGTTAGTGTACATTACACAAACATTATTAGGTTTTCGTCTTTCAGAAAGTTAGTAATTTAATATCGTAATTCCCTGCAAAATTCCATATGAGAAAAGTTATTTAAACATAAAAACAACAGACAATTTATATCAGCAGTTGGATTCAAATAACAACTAATCATTAGAAATTGTCTGCAAAAATATTTGATATAGCCAAACTTTAGATTTTTCAATTATTATTTTAATGTACATACGGTTTGCTCCCAAATATTGTATACACGTAATGTTATAAACTTATAATTTGTAAATCACATATTATTATTTTTTTAACGTCTCAAAACCATCATTCTAGTGATAAATTTTACTATTTTCACAATTTAACAGCCGGCACTGACTTCCAGAGAACTAGTAGTTATGAGAGCAGGCGGCATGTCTTCTTAAGGACCCATCATCCACGTGTTCCACCCCGCATATTTTGCAAATAAACACCCTTTCCTTGATGTGCCGTCGTACATGTCCTTCTAGGTTTCCATATCGGGGAAAACTCATTCCACACATGAGGCAAGAAAAGGGCCTCTCCTTGGTATGAATCCGCATGTGCATCCTCAGGTGGGAAGCCTGAGTAAATCTGTCACCACACTGTTGACACTTGTGGGGTTTGACATTGGTATGAATCCGGGCATGGTCGATTAGAGTGCCCAGAGCGGTGAAGGATTTGGAACACCCGTCACATTTATAAGGCTTCTCTTTTGTGTGAGTCCGCAAGTGACAGTTGAGTGAGTCCCGTCGGGAGAAAGCTTTGTCACACAGTTTACACGAAAAGGGCCTTTCTCCCGTGTGAGTAAGGAGGTGTCTTTTCAGCTGGCCTTGCATTGCAAACCCCTTTCCACAAATTTTACAACGATGTTCTTTGCGAGCCTCATGGATATGCGCATTGTGTGATTTTCGACTTGAGTGACATGCGAAGGATTTTGCACACAAGTCACATTTGTACGGCCGTTCCCTTGTGTGCGTCCGCATATGCAAATTCAAACATTGGTTGTTTGCAAACACTTTGTGACACACTTGACAACTTTGTGGCTTTTGAGACCGCTTTCGTCGGCATGTCACCTTCCGCATTTCCCCAATGTGGCGTAAGATGTGACGTCAAAGGGTTCCCGCGCTGGAAAGTGTTTTTGGTTTTGCAAAATGTACTTTCGGTTTGACGGGAGTAGGTGGGGAATTCTGACTTTGCTGATTTTTTCAATCCAACACGTGGGCCAAAATACGATGAATGGTATTGGTCCTCCTAATCTACAATCAGGTGCAAGTAATGATTTTATCAATACATTTATAAAGTACACTGTTTCCAGTAAATCATAATTATTTCCAAGTGCGTCTTTCAGGGGTTGTGGAAAAATATACAGACTAAACTTTCTACTTTCAATATTTGTAAGGATGAGAATTAATTTAATGACTGACGTAAAATATGAAATTACCCTATCCAAAATTGAAATAACTCCCTTCTCAGTTTAACATGCACGCGGCGCACGATATCAAATTTTCTTAAAACTGAATCAAAGCTATATGATATACTACGTTAACAACAGTAATTAAATTTACAATTTAAACAACAAATTATTTTAATAAAAAGAACGCTAACGCGACACGTCATATTGGCTCAGATGTGTAGTTGTGTTTGCCGTACGCACTTTAAACAAACGTATTTACCAGATAGAATTACTACAACATGATACATCCTACCACGAATGGGTAGGTTGAGATACTGTAGTCTGTATTCAGATAATAGTAAACCTGCTGAGAAACATCTTTGTCGTTCATCAAAGACACAACTTGTGGCTTGTGGGAGAGGAAAGGGAAGGGAGGCAGACAAGGACAAAGGGATGTTTATAAGGTACATAGTAGATTGAATAACATATTTATTATATTATGCTGCAGCACAAGTTCAGTTTTTCGGCATTGTTAGCATTATTTTTATGTAATGTGCTTGGTTCGAGTAGGTTGCTCCCGTTGCTGCATGTACTTCCTGTGATAACTCATTGCATACATGCGTGACTACATTTTAGGGATAGTAGATATGCGGGATAAATGTGGAGGAAATGTGTGGAGCGAGTGGATATAAATTACACGTTATTTGAGCAGCAGATCTGTATCCCCAACAGCGGATGTGTGTTATTGACTGAGAGGAAGCAGGGAGCAGCGATAAAACAAACCATGGACAAAAAGAAAAGATATCACAAAATTAGGTTTGGAACATATTTGGTGACGTGACAGACATGTGCATAATACGTGGAACATATATCTCTCCTTGCTCAAATTACTTCACTTTTTAGACATACCTTCAACGAATTTTATATGATGCTCCTATTTGGTTTTGTCTGTTAACAAAGAAATAGTAAAAGTGTACATCCTATTGTACAGTGGAAAACATTCAGTGGTAAGTCGTATGACGACTAGCCACTTATAGTTGCTAGGGGGCATAATTACATGAGATCAGATTTGTACCTCTTGAATTTTGTAAGTTGAGAAAACAAAACAATTGCCACTTTTTTGTAGAAGATAGCTTAGGTTTTGCAGACGAAAAAAGTTATATAAGTATTGCAAAAATGCACTCAGTACTACAACACAGATGTGAATGGGTTGGTGAATGAGCCGGTACTGATAGGATTTAGGACTGTGCTTCATGTGCTTGTGTCTGCTCGGTAACTCCGCAATGAATGAGGGGAAGCATACAAAAGCGAGAGAGGTTGCATGAGAAACACAAGCACAACAGCGAAATCACGGATGCTCCCTACAAAATCGAGTAGTGTAGCAATCCGTAAGTTAACGTATCCAATCCTGTATCTATCGTAAGCCAAAAAACATGGGCTGCTGCTGCTTTATTTGGAGCGGAAACACGGCAAGCTGATTTGACGAAAATATTTGTTTTTCCTAACTTTCCAACCTAATACGTAATGATGATTAAAGGCGTTTTGAGTAAGAATTCTACCAGTCTGAAATTAGTTGAAATGAAAAGTAATAATGAATTTTACTAATACATAAATATACGTATTATATTTTCCAGAAATTCATATTATTTGTGTATCGTGTAAAGTAAATATTCACCGGTAAAAGTTACATTACAAGCTGGGGGGACGGACGCACAGCTACACCATTTATAGTTAAAAGGTGACAGACAATTTATTTAGCAATATTTTAATCTGAACATTGGGGATGAAGTGAAGGGATAATAATAGTAGTTTGTGAAAATTAATTTATTGACCAAGATAAAATACTAAAGATACCAGATTCCAAAAATCTGCCGTTTGACACACTAAAATAACTCAACACTACTTAAATTACGGTATTAAACTTCAACTGTAACACTGTGTTAAATAGCAATTAGCAATATTAGCATACATTTGTAGTAGCCTCAAAAAATTCACTGAACAGCATAAACCTTACACCGGTTTCAAAATCAAACCCCACACGGTGGAGTTCTTCCTGTGTTTTATCTTTTAAGTAATTTTTCAGTCTAATTGTAAATTGCAAACCTGAGCAAGTGAGCCAACTGTGAGCCATGTTATTAATGTTATTGTTTCCCAACTAGCAAAACTCCGTGTATGCGCGCATTCGTACACTTAAATTGATTTTAATTGTTCTGGATTTGTCAGTAGTGGACTCTTGATAGATTTATGCCAAATGACAAGATAAAACTTTGAGAAAAACAAGGGCTTCTAATAATACTTAGTGGTCGCACAAAAATGAAATAACTAATTTCTCTAGACGAATAGTCAGCAAACACTGCTTATTTTTTAGTTCAATATTTATTCTGACAATAACTAATCTCAATCAGTAATTTACAATATTATTTAGTGATAATTTATTCGCTTTTTAATTTCTAACTATTGCCGATCCAAAACTTGACCGAACTCAACGAATACTTCCACACAACTAAACTTATTCTGCTTCTCCGCAGCTATTTCTACACTCGCATTTTATTACGACATTCATACGACATGCTCATGCACAGCGAACGAAAAAACAGTGCATTTCTCTCCACACACGCTGAACATGAAAGTACAGAAATGGAACAACCAACTCATATCTTATTATGTAGATTTGCTACGTTGCTTTTCTCGCCAACATTAATGCTAGTTATTAGGTAATTCAAAACTGCAAATTTTTATTGTAGCTGTTGTAATACTTTATGATGATTCCAATTTCCAATTACTGATGATGACTTCAACTTCATCAACCTTCATGAAAATGTCTTGTGTGAAGTTTCAAAGCGTTGTATGTTCCATGTTCCATTCCACAATTGCTGCAGATAAAAGGATTCTCTCGTGTGTGAGCCCTCAAATGCTCTTCTAAACGGATAAAATCACATTCGCACATGATACAATGATATATTTTCCCTTTCGCATGCACCAAAGCGTGCATTTTTAGCTGGTTAGGATAGGAAAATGTCTTGGTGCAAAGTTGACATTTGAAAGGCTTAATCGTGTCATGAACAGCACGAATATGACCTTTCAAATTGGAGGATTTCGTAAATGTTCTCTGGCAGATGTGACACTTGTAGGGCCTCTCATTGGTATGCGTTCGCATATGAACTGACAGCGTTATAGGCGCTCTGAATGCCCTGTTGCAAATCTGACACTGATATGGCTTGGCTCCAGTGTGGGTACGCATGTGTCCGCGCAAGGCGTCCGAGCGCGATAATTTCATGGGACATATACTGCAACGATATACTTTCTTTCTTGAAGATCTGGATCTGCATGTGGATCGTAAAGCATCTGGATTCTCGTTGGCTTCCAAGCTGCAGTTTGCATCGACAGGTGTGCTAGTAAACAGGTAATATATTTTGCATATTATTAGTGCTTTTTAGTGTTTTGAATAGAAATGGAATTGTAATTAGCTACAAGGTAATTTATTATAAATATTACCTTTCCGATGTCCCTGGGATGAATTCATAACAGGTTTCATCATCGGATTGCTGTTGGCCACCAACGTCGTCCTCCTCCATATAGACCTGGGATGAGGATGAAGCCTTAGTTGTAATTCTGGAGTCCTCCCCCTCACCACTGGCTTCATTGGAGGTGGCGCAAGGCATATTATTCTCTTCAGACGTATTCTCATCCGACTCAGTTATTGCAGCTCCGGGGAGGGATGAATCGAATGCTAAAACAAAATTACAAACATTTTGGAATGCAAACAACAATAGAACGCAAAATGACACGTTTTATTAGAATATTACCCGGTAATTTATTAAATGCGCCGAAAATTAGAACGGGCTAAACCCTTATGAAATTCTATTTCGAGCTAGGTATATACCTTTGAGGACTTTTGTAATGACGTCTTCAACATGATAACTCTCCCCGTCGTGGTCTTCTGTTTTGGAGCTACCGTCGGGGGACTCAGCAACCATTGTTTTCTGAACACGTCTCTCAATTGAGTGTAGTTTACTTTTAAACTTTAGAATTTGCTGACGATAAAATGAGTCTTCACTCACCAGCTGAGCACATGAAGCACAAATTCGAATGTTACTTTGTTCCGAAAATCCACAAACTAGTTCCCTACACCTCATCTCCGGGATGCGTAGTATTTTGTTCAAGATAAAAAGAAACCAGCACTTGGGCGAATCAGACGAACAACGGATGTACAATTGTCCCATTTTATTTTTCAGTGAATTTGGAAATGGACCAAGCACGTCCACCGTAAATCCGTTGTGACTTGAGCAGAGTAGGCATATCCCCACAACTCCCATTCTGCTAATTATTGCTACTTTTATTACGCACCTTTTAGCTACAATTTACTTGGGATTGACGGGGAACGAACGTAAAAAATGTTCACTAGGGTAAATGTCAAAAGGTCCGAAAGGAATTTACTTATTTAGCTTGTGTTTCACAGGGAAAGTGGTCCACTTACTGATTCCCTAACCAAAGTATTCCTTCTTTTGACTGTTCTTCTTGGCGTTAAGACTCGGAAGAGTGTCTGGATTCTGGAAACAATTTAAACGATTATTTTAATACAAGAAAACTAATAATTCCACACACTATTTTGGCTCGTGCGTGTGCGAGTACGAGTACGCACTGTAAATAAACGGATTCGGATGGAAATGTCATTTCATGTATCCCAATACGAATGTTGGGAAGGGATTAATATGAAATATTTTTGTTACTGCAAAATTGCTCTCTCATCATCGTCACGAGCATTATGTGGAGTTGAGTGCTCCTCCTCACGTTGTTTGTGAAAAGAACTGACCTACTACTCAAGGATATTCCCAATGTCACTTTGCTTTGATTCATCGCTCATCATTGAACAAAATCACATGCAACAGATCCTGCTACTGCTACCATATTGCTGCGAACAGGAAAGTGAATCCTAATTTTCAGCCTTCTGAATTCTGAGAACAATGAGCCCGTTGAAAAGGGTCTTTTTCGTTCATGTTATGTTGCTCACCACCACTTTTGGGGGAGGAAGGTGAGGGAAGGTTCATTCACGAGGAACCCACATATTTATTATGTACATTTCTCACGCTCTACACATTACTTCTGCAGCTGCTCTCTCTCTCTCTCCCGTGGCAGATGTGTTTTTAAAATCTCGTTGGGGGAATCAGGGAGCAGTGAAGGAAATCCGTAGACAAAAGATGCCCTGCTATGCTATTATTGAAACATAATATGTGACTTAAACCTTTTTATTGTTGACACATGTGCAGGGCAGGGCGCAACATGTCCTTACTTCTTTCTGCTACTTCACTCTAGCCACACATTCAACCATTCTAAGGATATGATGTGCTCCTTTCATTTGTTATTTGTCGGCAGTCCCCAACCATGTGGAGAAGGAATGAAAGAACAACAAGGGGATATGTGCTGGACAAGTAAAAATATTGTATTTCACGAGTTTCTGTTTCGTTTCCCTTGTACTCATTTCCTCTATGCGTGAAGGATAGTATATTATATTCTCCGTGAAACCTCTTTTTCAGTTGACATGTGTGTCGGTTTAGCAATATCTCATGAAAATGCTTATATTTTATATTTCGAAGAAGAAGATGATGATGAGTAGCTCAATATAGCTAGTCAACTATTTTGTGTGAGAACGGGAGCACAGTGTATTAAGTACCTTAATTCCTGTGAGGTTTCGGTGTATTTGTTGAAACCTGTGTTATTGGGATTCTGATTTTTGGGAAAGAATGAATATGTAATATATGCAAGTATGTGAATACACATATGTGCGAGTTGGTCTAACTAAACTGACGAGACAATATATATCTTTTTATTTTACATAAACTGAAATCAGACGCTTTTGTTTACTACATGTGTGTGCCATCTCCTGTTCAAGTGCTTCCAAGTAATTCTGAACTTTTACGAGTTAAAATAGGGTTGTGTGGAAGCTCTTTTGACACATTAGAGTATTCCGATCAACAAACGCAGGCAAAAGTCAATTTATCCATACACTAACCAAACTTTAAATTGAGTTTCCATTATTTATTAATTATATAGTTCTTTGCAAAAGCACCATCTAAATACTGATATTCACAGTTACTAAAACAAACAATGTGCGTCTATTAGTAGGTATCGCCCCACAATACGTGGAAAACCCCATAGCCCTATCCCCCTATGTATCGCCCGTATACTCGTAATGTAAAAACGGTCATCTATCCCGGGGTTAATACCTACTCACAGTTACTAAAACAAACAATGTGCGTCAATTTTGGAATTTGAAGAATATAAACTACACTACTTAATTCGGTAAATATGTATTTGTATTTATTGTCGGCGTCTCACATTCCAAATTGGTGATATTGGAGCAAGTGAGACCGAATCTAGAAATCCTGCTGAATTATTCTTCCTCCTTACTGACTAACTCGGTATAAATGGCGCTTCGTGTTTGGTTCCATTGTAATATTAGAATTTGGCCTTATTTGAAGAAAAGCAAAAAAAACGAAATTTTAGAGTATTATTAAAAGTCGAGTATTCTTGATGTACAGGCATCACCCAGTGGCACCTAATGTGTGGTTCGTCATCACTCCAGTCAAACATGCTCATCCTCCTGCTAAGTACAGAGAAAAAGTTTATTTGAAAATAATATTACTATGCTCGTATCGTATGCTCTATAAATCCTTCGGAACAGTTTTGATAGTATGGACATTCTGTTGCTTACATTGGTGTAGGTGCAGATTAACGTTTTTCAGAAAGTTACTAGTTTAATAATGTCGTAATTTACTGCAAAATTCCATGAGATGGTGCCATATTAGCTCACTGGAGGTTCCTAATAGATATAATATGCTCATGGACATTGTGTAAGTAACCTGACGAAATGAACTTGTAATGAAAACTTACATGAAAAAATTAATTTAAACATAAAAATAAAAACTGTTATAATTTATATGAGCAAATGGATTCAAATACTTAAAACACCCTCAGACGAGCAATAGAATAAGACTAGCCTGTAAAATGATTGTGTAGTAGTACGAGAAGCCGGTGTTCACGTTCACTCAGAATGAAACTAGTAAGCTAATCTACCTAGCAAGCAGATAGGAAGGGACTATTGCATATTGGTGCAATAAAGACCGACTGAAACTCATCATCATTTTTTCTTAATTTGGTTTAATGTACCTTGGTATTTACTCTCGTTCCCTCATGACAGGTATATCCGCTTCCGTTTACCCCCACACTCCCTTCACGCAAATAACCGGCGCGTGATCCTTTACATGCAACAATGGAACTAGTGAAACAAACATGTTACTTAAGTTCTATCTAATTGTAAGATAAGGAAGAAGAAAATCAAAATAGCACAGTTTAACTGTGTGGAATAATATGCGTACGACAGAGACGACGAGCATTCATAATAACAATAACAATTCATTGTAAACGTGAGTGAGCACAGTTGAGTACAACCATGCAATAATGCACGTTCCATTTTTTGAGTAAGCTCCACACAACAAGTATATCTATTATGTCATACACTAGAGAACAACCAACCTCTCAAAAGTAAACCATCTGCAATGCATATCATATAGACAGAGACTGAAGCAGATTATGTGAGAGATGCATTCATTCATTCATTCAGTCCATTGAGTGAGGCTTTCACTAATATTTCCTACCACTAGTTTATTAGCCTTGACGATAATGTCACCCTTAATATGCAAGAGACACCACAAGACATGCATATTTTAACATGCCTATACACTGCTCTACTACTGTGTAGTGTGTACTATTGCTCTAGGTGCCTTACTGCACTACTACTACTGCTGTGTCTCGTTTCATATATTATTCTGGCAAATGTATCTCTGCAACACATAGAATCCAATGTTTACACACACTTTCACAAAAATACACTGTGAGAGTATTCAACAAATTTTAGTGAAATTGGAATGGGGAATTTTGTTTCTTGTGTTCATAATTGTGGGAACAAATTGTTTTTAGGGTTTGACGTATTTGTCAAATACGTGGTAAGATGATGATAACCTTTACCTTTTTAGCCGCAATTATTTTAATCTATTCGCAGCTATTCTTTTTAGCTTTTGCATTAAAAGAGTGGCATTTTGTTTGGATGAGAAAAGGAAATTTCATTGAACAAAATTGGAATTAAAAAAAATCATTTATCTATTTTCAGGCGGAAACAAATAAATGTCTAACATCAGCTCAGTAGCCAGAAACGCACCTTCATCACAATACTTCATAGAACACAACCATTTTTGAACCATTTATTAACACAAACATAAGTCATCATCATTCCTCCTGCTTTGAAGTACTACTACAACTGGATCCGTGTCCCTCAATCAATGCATTGCACCTGAGAGAGATACAGGAATTTCTCAATAATATTATCACATCATGAGTCTCATATCAGACAACTTACAACTATGCAGTAGTAGTGCCATATTACAACAACGAGAACGACCATTTGGATGTCACCTGTGTGAAAAGCGCTTTTCCCACAAGTCAGGCGTGAGAACACATTTGAATAATATCCACCACAAGAAGCCGGTGGCCTGCAAAATTTGCAAAAAATCATCCTTTACTCCCAAGCCCCTGCGAGCCCATGTCAAGCGGACTCACCGCCCCGCCGAGAGCTCATATCATCATTGCCAGATTTGCGGCAAGGGCTTTCATTTCCATAGCCAACTGCTAGCTCACACCTACTCCCACACGGGCGAGAGGCCCTACCAGTGTCAAACGTGCAAAAAGGGATTTACAACCTTGTGCTTATTGACATATCACACTAGGATCCACACCGGAGAGAGACCTCATCAGTGTGTTTTTTGCGACAAGTCTTTCCCAAAGTCGAATGCCCTGACGAGACATGTACGGGCCCACATTGGCGAGAAACCTTTCGAGTGTCCCACCTGCGGCGCCCCTTTCATTAGCTCCGACAGGTTGACAATTCATGCCAGGAGCGCCCACACTAAGGAGCGACCACATCGTTGCCGGATTTGCGACAAGGACTTTGGAATACTGCGAAATCTCAGGGATCACATCATGAACAGGCACACCAAGGAGAAGCCGTATCGGTGTACCATTTGTGGAAAATACAGTTCGCACGCGAGTCGGCTCAAAATCCACATGCGCACTCACACCCTTGTTGACAAGCCTCACGAGTGCTTATTTTGCGGAAAGAAATTCAACGTCTTTGGGGGACTAAACATTCACATGAGCACTCACACGAGAGAGCGGCCATACTTTTGCAACCTTTGTGCCTGGTCCTCGATGACGAGGGACAATTTAAAGAGGCATGTTGCGAGTCACAGTAGCAGTGTCAAGCAGGTCCGCTGCCACATTTGCGGGAGAAACTTAAATCGGAAGAATTTGACGGGACACATGCGCGCTCATGCGGCTAAACTGTCCCGCTCATGTCTGTTTTGTGGGAGAGCTTGTGACACTAATGCGCGGCTAGAGAGACATTTGGAGTCTCACACAGGCGAAAAACCATTCTGGTGTAGAAAGTGTGGAATGGAATATGCTCAGTTGAGAAGTTTGCGGAGACATGCACAACAACGGTGTTCTAATTAATTAATTAGCTATAGTATAAAGTTCAATGATTTCCGAATGACGGATAATAATTTAGTATATAGCGATTATCAAAGTGAATATATACTCTTGTGGTCTCTGTCTCTACCCAACATTTTCAACCACGCCCATAGGTGACCTTTTGTTAGATTAGACAACAATAATAATGCAATATACCGTTTAATTTCTTTCTGTAGCTTGCAAAAATAAGAATAATATCTACTTATATAGTCCTCACAAATTGTAAAGTTTTTCATAAGATTATAATTCAATAAATTTTCATTATTATTGCTACTTATTTAATATTATTCTTGGCCGTAGCCTCATACATACAAAACGATTCTGATTGACATTATAGCAGCAATCTGCGACAAGCAAGTAAGGATAGAAAAAGGTTTTTTTATATGAGTTTGGAAATGAAGTTGGGTAATAAACGAATGAAATGATGTAATAAACAAAAATATAGGTGAAAATAATATTATGCAGGAATTATCTTCGGTCTTTTGACTTCCGTTCCGGGAGCGAACGTACTTTTGACATTGATTTCTCCCGACCGGCCTGTTGTTGTCCCTCATGTCCAATAGTTTCTCGGGGGTGCAAAAAATGCTGGAACTCTGGAACGCCGCTCCAGGGATTTTTGAAAATCCCTGAATCCCTTGGAGCAAGCTGGAACAGGGATTTTTGACTGAT
>JAANSN010002982.1:0-20865 GCA_036850665.1 Dicranocentrus wangi | reverse complement strand
AATGCACACCAGCTTATGAGACTTTTGATTTACAATTGGCAAAGTGCAAGGTGATCCTTGATCTATAAATTTAGCATATAGTGGCCGCTCTCCGCTCGCTGCTACTCTTTCTACACACTTATTTCATTGTTATTACTTATTACCTATATTTCTGTGGTCGCGTATGGTTGATGGTGGTGGTGCGAGAGGGAAGGCATTGGAGTATTTTTTGTGCGTGCTTTCCTTAGGCAGCAGCTAAATAAATATCAGACAAAAAAAGTGAGGAATGTGCTCGCCACTGCACTGCCGCTCGCTAATAATAATGTCTCTCTGTGTGTGTGGAGCTAAAAGCGATATAAAAAATCATTTATATTATTTACTGCATTGTTTGACGATGGTGGTGGTGGCAGTGGAAGCAGGAAAAGAATAAGAAATCAAACTCTTTTTTTCTTCCTATTTTCCATTCATCTTGAAGAGCAAATATGCAGATTGGAGCTTATGAATTGAATAGAAAACGAGTATGTCATCATAATCATCGCCATCGCTTTGCGCTTTGCTTGGCTCGGCCAGTCAGGGTATTGAGGAGTGAGTGTGGCCCTCACAGCCATCATCATGTGACGAAATGCGGACTGTGGTGGTGAGGCATATTGGATGAGATATTATTATTAGATATACATTACACGAGCACAATACAAATTTCTTGCTTTTAATCTAAAATATTTTTGGGTTTCCCTTTTTCGCCGTGGTGGTGCGATATGCGACTCTTGTTCTGTTTAAGGTCACTCACGAAATGCTCATTTGTTTCACGGCATGTTCTCATGAAATTGTAAATGGTGTAAGCATTGAAAAAGTTTCTAAAAGGAACACGAACACGAACAACAACTACGACAACAACAGCAACCACAACGTGGAGAGTTGGATGGATGCACTAATCGTAAGATGAAAGAAGAATGAAAAAAGACAATATCCAACTAATGACGATTATGTATGCATTGGATTTCAATCAGGGGAAACATTTTTGTTGAGAACTGGGGTTCCCTTCACAAAGATCTCTTGTAAAACTAGCCATGCAGTGCGGAGCGGTGGTAGCAAGTGAATATGTATTTTCATTTGTAGCCGGACAAACTGTAATCTTTTGTTACAGGCCGTGTTGTGCTCTCTCTCCGATCTCCTTAAGACTTTATCCAAATAGAACATTAGAGTTGATTACACTTTTGCAGATGATGCATAATGGATAATCCCTGTTGAAGAAAAAATTGGTGTTTTCGGAGATGCGAGCACTGCACGTTGGTTGCTCCTCTTGTGTCTTGAGGAAAATTAGTTATTCGAGTTCCAAGGTTAACTAGTGCCGTTGGTGTGTGTGTGTGTGTGTGGTGTATGCGCCATGCTAGAGCACATAGCAGAGCACACACAATCTGCTTCTAGGCATTGGTTTGGTAATCTCACAATTTGAATAATATCCATTTGCATCTAATGGCTTTCTGGTTAACTTTGGTTTCAGTCTTTGCCTTCTGCGGTGGTGGTGGTGCTGGTGGAGGAGGCATAGATGGGACTGCAGAAGGGCTTGCAGGGCAGAAGAGGCCTGAAAAAGCTTACTTTTCAGCACAAGCTACCGTTTTTCTGCCACAGGCCACAAAATCCAAAAGGGCCAAAGTACATCATGTTATGTTATGCATATATACGCAAATGACCATAGTGCATCCGCACGCTGTGGTTTCTAATAATAACAGTTCAAGAAGACACATGTTAAACCCAAACAATACACCAGACAAACACCATAGTTTGGCTTTGGCATCATAAGGGCTGGCGAGTCGAGTCGGTTTTGAAAATACAATAAAATAGCAGTAGTAATAAATAATAATAACAACGGTGCCTACCTAGGTATATTGCTTGTGCACTTGTAGTTGTGCACTTGTTCCGAAATGTCTGCTAAGTGGGGATGGGTTCAAGCAGGATAGTTGCATGCAAGACATGTTTGTTTTGATATCACTCCTTCGAGTTCCTTCTTCGAGTGAGTGGCAGACTCTGCTAGTTTATGTGACAAGGATGACTGGAAAAGGAAGCGAGATGGACATAACCAGATTTTACTTTTATTTTATAACAAGCAAAAGTAGCCTCTCTGTCTCCCCATATTGTATTTCAATGAGCCTCGCGACTAACTAACAAAACGGTAGAGACTTTTGGGTTGGGAACACTGTCTTTGTGGTCATTTCACCCATTGTGTTCCATTAACGAGCTAAGCCTTCTTATGGACTTTTGCCATTGTTTGCCCTCACAATAGCCTCTCCGACTATGAGGATTTTTGACAGAAAGAGAAAAAAGATCACTTTCAAAAAGTCGATAATGTTGCTGGTTTTGAAAGTTTGCGTAGGTAGCAATAAGCAAGGGTTATTTTTTCGTCGAGCGTCGCTCTCCTCTTGATCCCAGCATTCCCAACTAAAAGTAGTACTCACTCCACTCACTCATCAGTACTTACATCCATCCCTATTAATTTATCTCTATTGTGTCCGCGTGCACACGGTCTACTTGAGTTGTTGTAGTAGTTCACTTAACTTGCCCATTTAGGCATTTATATCATATCTACGTATCTCTCCGTCTCTCTCTCTTTCCCATTTTGTATTGTCTTTGAAAGTTGTGTTTTCTCACCATAATTGTTCGCCAATGTCAAACCCGGCGGTCGGTGTCCATTCTAGGAAAAATATTGAGATGATGGATGAATTGTGGTAAGGACATGTCCACTATCAAGTATCAGTCGCAAGAGGAGCAAGGCAGAGCAGAGCAGCGGGCTCACAGTCGGTGCTCTTGTTCTGCGTGTGAATATGCAATATTAAAGGGCACTCTGTTCGATACAGCCTGAGATGCTGATGATGATTATGATGATGAGTTGAGAGACGGGAAAACTGGAAAGTCTTGTTGGAAAGTAGAAAAAGGAAATGTAAAATTGCTTTTATGCTCTCAACTCAACCCATTCGCTGCATACATTAGCACCTTCATAAATCCCATTATGAGCTTGAGCATGTTTTATTATGGCTGGTTGGCGTTGCATGAGAGTCACTCGATTTTTACAGTTTAGGAGAAAAAGGACGATTAAGGTTTGCATTACATTATTTATTTTCAGTTGGAGGAATGAATGGGATAATACGATCTTATATTAAGTATATAGGTAGGTATATACATACACTCTGGGCTCAGCTCGGCTCGGCTACGTACGGCTGTGCATATAAAGCGATATAAATGACTGCTAGCTGATGATGATGATGATCATGGTCATAATATATGTGTTTGTGTGTAAGTAGTTAGCAGTTCTTTGTCAACAAATTACCACCTTTTAAGGGAACTGCATTGCATTTAACCTTTATTCTTTGAGAAAATTGGGACAAATTGCGGAAAGGTGGACGCACGCTCCACTACTCGACTCTAACCTGCAACACTCCAACTTTTTAATAACAAAAACTGTAAGGCTGTTGTAAACCGCATGTGCAAAAGTGTAGACTTTCGCTTGACATTGAACATCTTTCTTGACTTGACTAATGACTGACTATATACATATAGGTACATATATTAATATTATGATGAATCATAAATTCATTAGAGTTGAATGTCCCCTCTTAATGAAAGTGTGGTAAATAATAAAATTATTAAAACTTTGTGAAATGCTTTTTGCAGTTATGTCGGAGTCGGCTAGTAAGTTCAGTACTGACGACAATTGGGAACGCCAGTGGAAGTAACAACGGGGAGAAGGGGAATGCAGCAGCGGATTCACATTACAAAGCAGTCTGCCGGGCATTGGTCGCTGAAGCCCTGGAGTTGTCCACTTTCCTCGAGAAGGTGTCCCAAGGAACTCAAAAGCTTGTCTCCAGCTCAACTCGGAGCAGCTCTGGGAACGCGACGAACCAGGACTCTGACGTGGATAAATTAAATTTAGCTGACTGGGTACGCAATTGCAAACTACGCATTTTTTCTACTTCTGAGTACTACGAGCTGACGACCTCGTAACTTGTTGGTTGGGTGGGAAGTTGGGAAATGATGAAATGGAATGATATGCATTTTTACGTGTTCCAGGCACGACTCTGGGTACAAGTCATACGAGAACTGAGAAACGGTGTGAAGCTAAAGAAAGTGGACTCCAACTACCTCAGCCGCTGCTCTCCGCCAATCGAGTACGAGTTGACACCGTACGAGATTCTCATGGATGATATCCGATCTCGACGGTACAAATTGAATAAAGTGATGGTGGACGGGACGCTGCCAACTCGAGTCAAAAAGGATGCGCATGCAATCATCTTGGAATTCATTAGGTCGAGACCGCCACTCAAAAAGGTAAGCGACGAACATTCCAAATTCCAATCCAAATATCAAGTCGCTCGTGGTGGTGTGCTGGTGCATGAGAGCATGATGATTTGATGACGATGGGAATGGGCAAGTTGACAAAGTAAATACAGCAATCCACACAGATTTGAGATAAATCTCGCATGCAAAGAGACAACAACTTCCTTCAACAGACTTTGAATTGAATGCTGGCATAATATTCCACACAGAGAGCGTCAGACAGGATAAGATAAACTTTTTGTGGGACTCTGTGATGAAGGATTATTATTGTGTAGCAGGGGTCAAACATAAAGAAGGAGATGACCCACTCTGAACCATTTTATCGCGTAGCCCCACACAGCATGATGACGTGACCACCTCCACGGCGAAACACAAAGTCCGACTGAGAGATGAAACGAAACTGTGCATAAAATGAAATGAAATGAAAAAAATTAAGCTTTTCCTCTAAGAAAGGATGAGCGGGCCGACGGAGGACGGTTACTTCCTCGAAATGTGCATTATTCATATAATCCGTCGATATAATGACGAGAATGACATGACACAAGTTTAAGTGCCAAGAAGAGAAGATGGGCAATTGGCGTTTTGCATGACGGTAATAATGATCACTTAGCCTCTCGCTGAATACAAGTTCGCACTTGACTACAAAAAATGTTGAAATTTTTGGGCATTGTTGTTGTTGTTGTTTTCCTACCATTTTGCCAATGACCATCGTCAAGTCGTATCACATCCCTCACTCACTCACTCACTCACTCACTTTCGTTAGAAACAGCAATAAAGTGACGAGAAAAAACCATGTGGAGGTAATAAAGGGAAAACAAAAGTTTTAGCGTGGCTGAATGAAATTTGAATTTTGTCAAGGGGGAGCTCTCTTTTGTTGAAATGAAGAGAGAAAATTATGGGGATAACCTGCCAGTCATATCAAGCGAGCGAGTGAGTGAGTGAGAAGGAAACCAACTTTCGTCGCATTTTCGTTCGAATCGACCTGATTGTTTACATTCCGAAAACTTTTACTTCTATAGAGAAACATTGATTGTCGGGGACGAGAAGAACAATAGTTATTCCAACTGTAGGTCTTCCGTAATGGGGAAAAATTGAGCTATTTTACTCAGCCATGATGTACTCTGCTATTTACTGTATGCAATGCAACTTGGTATTTATGTGTGGAGTCCGCATAGTCCACCCTTTTACAAAGTCAATCTTTTTCTCCCCTCTCTCTCACAAAAAAGCCCCATTTAGATATGGCGAATTGAGCCGGCAATTTATTGCATTCTTACACGAAAGAGCAAAGTGCTTTTGCTTCTCGGCTCGGCTCGGCTCCTGTGTGTACACAACAATCTCATCCAACGATGAAATAATACAAACCAGACTTTTAAGACAAACTCGTTTTACTTTAGTCGGTTTCCCTTGGTGGTGTTTAGTGTTAGCACCTGCCTGCAAACTTATTGCAACTTTCATATTATGTCTGCAGCATAATGCGTCTGGAACATGCAAAACGTACATTTTGGTGGAGCCTTCTTGGTCACCACACTCCATCAGCCCAACTTCCTGCTAGTCTTCTTTTTCATGAAAAAAATGAAACCCGCCTGCTCGACGGACCTATACCTTTTGTGAAAGAAGTATTCCCATTGTTATACAAAGTATTCCCTGTCTTTCGGGTGTGCTTCCTTGCTTTGAGGTGTAGCTCACGACGTGAGAAAATTGGAGGTATTGATTGTACCTATAGGTATCCCCTGAAAATTTAGTCCTGAGGAATCTCGAGACAAAAAGTAGGAAGAAAAGCGAAGCACGACAGGACTTTGCCCTGCTGATCTAGATTATAAAAAAATATTTTCAGTTGAGCTTCACTTTTGAAGTTATTTGCTCTGCTTCATGCTTTAAAGTTCTCGGAACCTTTTGCAATTAGAGTTGTCAAGAAAGAAGATGTTTAGATGAGGAATACATGGCGATTTCAATCAAGTCTCTTTTTGATTAGAGCAATTACAAGTGTGCGTGCGGAATACGGATGTCCATATGCGCAGCTGCACAGCACAGCACAGCAATACATAAACATAAGAGCTACATATACCTATATTGTCTCTTCTATATAGCGATACGACGCTGTTGTTGATGATTAAGCAAGATTTTCTCTCAGTTCTTCTGATCTGATATCCTCAACCCCATCCATCCCATTTCAGTCCGTTGCATTGTCGAAACCTTTTCATCTGTCGTGTTGTCCGCAAACTCTGACGGTTTTATCGAGCGCGTGTTTCTAATCTTGATTTTTGTCATTTTTATTGTAATCTGGGGAACAATGGGAGTAAAAGCGGAATATTATATATGATCCCCCTCCTCATCTGGTTCCTTCGTACGCGTGTTATTAAGGGATATAAAAATCCGAGTGTGTATTGCGTATCACTCATTCCGTCAGTGGGGTAAAAGGCCCTCCGCAACTCAAACTCACTCGCCATGCATCATGTGAGTCGCGTCTTGTAAGTAAGTCTAGCTAGAAAGTTTTCGACTGCACACAGTTTGACACCTCTATCCCTTCAACAGTCACAGTCACACACAGGCCGTACGTAATAATAGAAGCTGTCAAAGGGGTCATAGACCAATTTAAAAACTTGCAAGTATGTAGAACAATATATATATAATATACCTAGGCATATCTTGACTAGAGAGACTAGGTATATCATACGCTTTGACTTACGACTTGGATGACAACTGACGCGGCACGATGAGAGTAAAATCCTATTTCTGAGTACTTGTAACTTATCCCTCACCTCATGCCAGATTTGAACTCTGTTGACACCAGTGATGATGCAGAGGGCAGAGAGGTGCAGCGAGCGAGATGCAGATGGATGGAGGAAATGGGTAAAAGACGAGCAAAGTAAACACGGCAAAGCATCAAGTAATTGGATTGAGACATTTTCCCAATGATTTACGGTCCTTTTGTCATTGTCACTCTCTCACGTAAAGTGCGTGATGTTCAATACCTGGCTATCTTATCTCATCTCACTCACTTTAGCTGTTATGTTTTATGTTGGTTGGGGTGCCAAAAGAAGTAGTGGATTTTCCCATGTGTAAAGGTCAATTCGTCAATTTCCTCTTTGATGCTCAGAGGGGGAGGAGAGGTGCAACGTGGTGCCGAAAGTGGAGGTGGGATTGTGTTGTATGGGCCTTGTTTTCGACTAAAAATTTAGAATTTCCGGTACTCACTTTCTTCCTTGATCACGTAAACGACGACTCGAAAATAGCATTCCGTGTGGATTGATTCTCATCCTCGTCGTCGTCGTCGTCAACACAGAATGAGCTCATCCAAATTCTTTCCTTCCTAGTGACAACCAAAGGATTTTTTTGACTTGTCATGCATGAAGTTAAAAATTGACTTGTTGCACTCTTCTTGAAAATCATGGCACGTCGACCAACAAAAAATCCACTGACGTCCTTTTGTCTAGTAGCTTGAATTTTCACACATTCGACACAATTTGCACCACCGCACAATGGCACAATGCAATATCCTGCTGTCTGAGCAAGGTGGACCTCGAAAACGCTTAGCTATTAAACTGGTTCGTTCCTTCTGCACGGATATTTATATTTTTTAAATCTTCTCTTCTGCGGGGAATTCTTAATAATAATGATTAGAAAGGGAAGGTGTTCCTTGCACCTCCACCAACCCCCAAAAAACATTCATTCATTCCCTAAAATATGCTCGATTCTTCCTTTCCGAGTGGAGGGAGGCTCTCCTCTATTTTTATGATCAGCTTTTCAACAATGACTTCAACTTTACTACGTAAATGGAAATTTTGTATATAAAAGTTTGCAAGCGTTTATCTCATATCTTTTGCATCTTTTGCAGTGATCTTCCAAATTATTAATAAAGTTGACGGAGTTGCTCAGTTATGCGCATGTCAGGATGACCAGAGGGCTAATATTTTCTGTGAGAAAAAAAATCAGCGAGTGAAATCTATAGTAAATTATGGTACATTTGTCATATAATAGCCATTGGAAGTCGTCTCTCTCTCCTCAGATCAACCAGACAGAACCCCATCGCATCCTTTTTGTGACCGTCTCTCACCATATTTCACACACATCTCTCACCTTCTTTGGAAAAGCAGAAAATGAAAATCTCAAAGGGCCAATACCATCATCATGTCCTTTCCTTCCTTTCCGCATCTCTCACAACTCATGTCAGATACCTAATCTTAAGTCAACCTGCAGATCGGCTTTTGCCAATAGGACCACTATCTAAGAAGCTATTAGCTATAGCTACCCCACACTGGCCCCATCCCCAATGCCATCTCGTGGGGAATCGTACTTGTATTTGTATATCATTATTCATGATGAACATCATGAAATTAAGGAAGACGCGAAATTACTGGAAACTATATTACCAACTACCAACGCCGCAACTCACTTTGCACATTCACATCTGAACTGACACTAACTCTACGACCTTTTTGTGGTGTGGTGACTGCTAGCGTTTAACCAGAAATGCGCTTGAGAATCTAAGTCGAGATGTTGAGAAGGCAGTAGTAGGGAGGGAGGGGGAGAGATTCAAAGTGTACCTGTGCAACAATTGCACATATTCTTCCTTCATACGCCGGCAACATGCCCTTTATTATATGCACCCACGAGGAGTACCACATGATATAGGATTTTTCCTTAAAATCCTGTGTTCTTGTGTCTTTTCGTTAGATAGTCATAACGCATGACAGGTGAGTATAGGCAAAGGCATAAGGCACCAGACAGGCCCATTGTCAAATCTGCATGTTACATCGTCACTCTTTCAGTAATTCACTCTGTGCACCTGATGGTTGGTTGGTTTGGTTGGTGCATGCAGGCAGGCAGGTTCAGGTAGAGAGAGGTACACAATCAATGTAAACAATAATTATGCCTGATTACTGCATCTAATCTACCCTTCTCTTTTTATGACGAATTAGAAAATGCTTTTTAATGGATTATTACTCTGTAATTTCATATTGGACGTAGCCTTTTTGCCACAATGGAAATTTATTGTGGGATGAAGGTCTCAAATTTCTCACAAGAATTCAGGAATAATTATAGTTCACAAAAATATGTTATCTGCAAACATTTGCAGCCTGTTTATAGTTTTGAGTTGGACAGGAAGGAAGAAAGTTTGGTGAAGAGGAACTGTCGTTATTTTGTTTTGAAGATCCCTCATTAATTATGTTGATTGAATTTGACAGTGTGAGATTTAATTTGGAGGTGCTATACGTGTCAGGCAGGGGTGAAAAGTGTGCCGGCGCCTGACGGATTTTCCCATGCCATCTTCTCAATTTAATTGTCCATTTAATGATTTTCAACTTGGAGTACCCAACCTCGCACTCACTTTAACAGCAGAGTGAGATCTTTTTCCCCCACAGATCAGATCAATAATAACCGATCCCTTATTCTGCTCATCAACTTGTACCTACCTATTCATAAAGTTGAGGAGGAATCAGTTTTGGCCACTCATCTTACCGCATGGATATTATCGCATCGCAAATACCTAACTAAATGAGCGCAGATAAATAATATTTCATGTTAAAACAAATGACCCTATTGTTTTCATTCAAGTCATGAAAATTGACATGGAGCATAAAAATGGACAACCATTCATTAAATTCTTTTCTTATTACTATGTGTTCAGTGCAACATATAAAACACATAGTCGTAAATAATAATAATAATAATAATACCAGTTTGTACTTACTGTACAGCATAGGAGGAGAAGGAGATTGCTTTTCATTTAGAAGGATTTTTCTGTTTCCCTTTAAATCCCTGTATATATACCTTCAATAATGGTTCACTCACTTCTTGTCTTATCAACTGCCAATATCAATTTGCGTGATGTATTGTAACATTATTATCCGTTTGGGATTGCATTCCATTTTGTATTCTCCTTCCACAATAACAGTTTGGTTAGATCTCTTTTTGTGGTTTTTATCGGGATAATTACAGACCAAGAAAGAGATTGCATAAAAATAAATACCTACATGCAATATATCTATACATACGCACACACTTCTATAATATGGCTGGCTCGTTTTGCTTGGCATTTAATAATATCGACATTTTTCCCTTGTCAGTAATTGCTGTGAATGTTGGATTTTTTACTCCGTTGAAAAAGCTTAATTATCCTCATCGTCCGTTTCCACAAACGTTTGTATATGGGCATGAGCATTTGCTCAAGATAAGGTGTCAGAGTGAGCGAGTGTACGCGTGGGGACAGTAATTGTTCAGAAAAGGATTGTACCTTTGATAAGGCACAATTATACAGTCGCTCAAAGCTCAATGTTCAATAACACAACCAACCACATTCACATCTATCTAGCAGATTATATGTATTTCCTAGAAAAAATGCATTTTTTGTGCTCTCCTCCTCGCTATATGGCATGATGATGGGATTGAGCTCACGGGAATAAATGAGGGTTGCGTGACGGGAGGATTTGATTTAAAAAACATTGGATTTCAATTGATATATTACACAACACCAAAGGCTCGTTATATAATAGCAATTCGAGGGAAAAATCACATATCATCATCCCATTTAAGATGAGAGAGACTCGTATAACTTTACATAAAATTTTTGGCTGCGGCGGTTAAGAAATGTCGTCTTTCGCAAGGGTCAGGTACGCGCGACAGTGCAGTATCACATCACAGCCATCATGAATATTATTATCTGCATGCATAACTGCAACAACGCAACGGTACGACATCATCATCAACATCACATCATGTACCCCCCAGACATGGCTTTGCTATGCAAAATAATATGTATATGAATTTCATGGACACGGTGGTTGGTTTTCATTTTTCATATGATGCGTGACAACGTTTGCGGTTCGAAAGTCTTTCTCAAGAAAACTATCCAAATAAAATTCTCCCATCGTCCCTCCACACTTACTCACTCCACAACAGTTTACTCTGCACTTGCGTTGCCTAATAAAATTAACCGTGGCATTGCATTTTGCTCATTTTGCTCTTGCACTACAACTGACAACTGCCTGTACCCACTCTACCCCTTTTTTGCGAGAAATGAAAATACTTAATATAGGTATGTATCTATGCCCATGCAAAATTGGTTTCCCACATTTTCAGTTTCAACTTACAATTTTGTGAAAAGGGGAAAGAGGATGTGTGCATGGCTTTAAAATGAATGTTAGGTTGGCAAGGAGGGTGTCTCCCTCATCCGCTTGCGGTAGGACGTATTATCCTACGTGAGCTTTATTCCTTGAAAACTCCTGACGTTAACTGCAACTGCTGGTGCTTCATGGCCGTAATCTGCTCCGTCCGGGTCTACGAGTTGCGTACCCTGTGTCGAAAATGGAGAATGTCGACTAGAACACTGAAAAACTATAATAATAATAATAATCCCATTTTCGCTAGCGTAATTTCTTGCAAAAAATTCTCAGCTATAAGTAATGGTAAGTAAGATGGGGTTCGTATTTTGAAACAGTTTTTTCAGTGTTTGTGGTCAAGTTAAAGTGGATTGCATGATGTGGGAAACCATTTTGCGTGTGACTGGTTTTCATCGTCTAATCGACATCGACAACAGATTAGCATGCAAGAAAACCAGAATTTATCAAATTCCATCCAAGCATATATTATTCATCATTTTTATCGAATCTGAGTTGCATGCCCACAAACAAACTACAAACAAACACATCATATTTCTCTCTCTCTCTCTCTCGCTCGCTGATTTTTTAAAATTGTGCATCAGTCATGCATGATTTCTCTTGGGGGAGATAAAATGGTCATGTTGACGAAAGAAAAGTGATCATCATCTTGTCTTCGTTTGAGGGTGCAATGGTCTTCTTGCATTTGGTCCATCGTAAAGAAAAACATGGAAATTTTACTACTGCGCATTGTGGGTTTTTATGATTGATGGGCAGAGTTTTTTTTAATTATAAATGTTATTTTTTCTTGCAGGTCACGGACAGGGTATTACCCCCGCCACCAGAGCGGAAAGCAGACCCGATTGAGGCCCTAATGGAAAGCATACGTCAAGAGCACCACCTTCGTCCCACCAAAATCAATAGCCACTGTAACAGTTCCTCCCGTCGACGAGGTAATTACTAGCAGGCAATTTGCTCCTTTGCTTTTGCTCTTCTCCCTCCCTCTCTCTAACATGTTGAATGTGTACATATTTTAATGGGTTTTTTTTTTCTCAAAAAGAAATTGGTCGAGAGTACATGAATTGCGACTAAAGCATTCTATGCTGCTGTAACATGTGATCTGGTTACTTGTTAAACTACTCTTTTTTGTGGAGATGTCGAATGGCATTACCATCTTGAATTGAGTAACACAGTCAGTGTTGCCTTGATCTCTTTCGATTATGCTCAAGAAGTGAGGTTGCACTTCATTTGACAGATTATTGAAAATGATGCGGGGATGATGGGCGAGCTGGGGATTTACTAATGTGGTTTTTATATAAATTCGTCGCAAA
The DNA here is from genome assembly GCA_036850665.1 of Dicranocentrus wangi. NCBI lineage: Eukaryota > Metazoa > Arthropoda > Collembola > Entomobryomorpha > Entomobryidae > Dicranocentrus > Dicranocentrus wangi. The sequence goes on along the minus strand of JAANSN010002982.1, from coordinate 8,129 downwards.
CTCCTTCCCCATCTACTCACCCAACTTCAACTCATGAAGCTAGCTAGGTACATAGCTACTATGCTAGTATTATTTCAGATTGCAAAATCGGTAGAAGAAGAGTAGATAGTTGGATGGATGCTTAAAAAATGGGAGTTTTTTCTTCTTTGGTCAATCCTTAAAACCAACGGAATTTCATGTAGTCGAGTGACAAAGAAGAAGCTCCTCGTCAACTTAATCAGTTTGCAGTTGAGAGCCCCAAGCCCCAAGCAAAGCCCTGTGCAAGTGAGAAAGCACTTGTCCACATTTTGTCGGTAGCCAGTAGACTAGACTCTAATGGAGTTCAGCAAAATGCATGGTTGCAACAACAACAGCAGCAGCAGTTGCATGCTACCACTACTCCTCTGCTCTGCTGCAAAAACTGTAAACTTTTTCCCTAACTTGTTAGACATTTGTTTTTTACACAGTTGAACATGTCATTTTTACAACTACTATCTGCAAACACAAAGAAACAACCGTCATCAAATCATATAATCATTTCAGCTCCACATACAAACAATTACAATTACAACTGCAACACAAGCCTGAAGGACACGGTCACGTCACAGAAGAAGACAATTTTGTGTGTGTAAAAAGACAACCAGATTAGCGCTGAAAAAATATGTATTATAAAAACATGGGGAGGGATAAGGGATGAATATAAGCAGCAGGCCAACTTATCAAGAAAAATCGCATTATTGTGGCTACATGTGTCATGTCGACATAGGTAGCTACATGGTTGGTTGTCCTCTTGAGAAAAAAAGATGGAGATGAGCTTTTAGTGTCTTTCTCTCTGGCCTGCTTTTTATATGCACTGCACAACACATTAATCTAGCTAGTCTCTCGAACGAAGATTGGTAGTAGACACATTTTATTTATTTGTGTTATCTTGAAGACAACTTTGACTTGCTCCTTCCCAAGTAATGACAAATAAAATTAATAGAGAAAATGATGATAATGACCGTGAAGTGGCTTTGATGGTGATGGGCTCGTTGTTAATTCATAATAATAAGAAACTATAACGCTCTGAGTCCGTCTCATCATCATATCATTGGGATTACGACGGAGGTAGCAGTTATTGTGTTGTAGTAGTAGTAGTAGTAGTAGTACCTGAGCTTCAGAGTTGAACTTGGCTCATCTCCGTCGGCCGTCACCATTTTCAATATATGCTGTACGATAGGCTGCCTAGAGTCACACAACACAATCACACTCTATATACCTTTTACTCCTCCAATTTGGCAATATATAAATTGATGGAGTATAAAAAGGGAATTAAATTGTAAAAAGGGGTATTTGGTAAGGGAACCATGAGCCATTATAGCCAACCAAGTTTACACGATGAGGAAACCAGTCGTTGCGGATTATCCTGATTGTTGAATTGTTGTACATAGGTATTTTGTCTCGACTTGATATCTCGGCAATACAATAATGACTACTGTGTCGTGTACCAACACCAACCCGGGGACCCTCTCTACTCTCTCGCTACACACTTGTGCATGGCTTGTTGTATCGTTGTTTGTTTGTTTGTTTGTACATAGTATATGTAGCCAACAATGACTTGTTCACTTTTTTTGGTGTTGGTTGACTATGCTGAGAAAACGGCATTTGGGACTACTGCTCGTGATTATCTTTAATTTTATAACTGTGCATGTATTATAAAAGAAGTGAGGTGAAATAACTAGGGGATATTTTTCCCTATTGTTGTTATTGTTATTATAGACCGGGGATATGATACGAGGGAAAACGTGGCGAAATAAAAAAAAATTATAATGGAAATACAGTCAATCCCTCTCCCTTCTCTCTCTCTCTCCTCATCTCTTGTTGAATTGGAGAATTCCCCAATGAAAACCTCCACACTTTTCTTGTTTTTTGGGCTGACTGGTAGCAGTTACAGTTTATCCTCAATAATATTTAATAACTGTACCGACTGCACTAGTTTCTGGGATGGATGTCATTGAAAAAGTGTAATTTTTTGCGAGCAGTCCTCCTATCGCCATGATGAATGATGATATGCGAAATCATGCATTTTTTATGACGTTGAGATGATAAGACGAAGACAGATAGGGGATGCGGTGCTCTACAAAATATTGCCTTTTTCTCTCCCTTATTTGCATAGCCCAACTGCGGAATTTTTTGTTGGTATAAAATTTGAAAAAAGGTTATTTGTTTGCTGTATGAATGAACCAAGAAACCAATGGCTTAGCTTACAGAGTCACAATAATGTTTATATCCCTCACAGGCAGTCACAGGGAAGGAAAATGTGGCATTTTCAAGAAAATTCACGTCTCTTTGAATCAAGATCACGTACATATTAGACTTGTACATACTTATTTACTTGTATATTAAATCCGGTATACAACCTCTGGGTCGCGGAGGATGTGACTGTGTCACCGGTCAACCCAGCCATAATGAAAGTTTTGTAAAGAGAATCGAGCGGATTGACTATCTGCTGCCATGATTTTCTCCCAGTCAAATTACGGTCCGATGAGAAAATTGGCTAATTGCTAATCATCGCATTTACTGAGATACACTATTGCTGTGCTGTCTACATGTTCAGACAGGAAGAAAATTGCTACGGAAAAACTGTGCATGGTCGAGTCTCCTCGAGTCCCAGCAATTTACGTTCCTTCGTGAGTGAGTATGACCACAAAAAGAAAGGTTATTTTCCTTGTTCCAGTCGAGGAAGCGGTGCATTATCACATTCCTTCTCAGCAGCGAACATTCCTCCTTGCCCATTTTTCGCAAAACAAGGCAAAAGGTTAGCACGTGTTGTTAAGAAAAATAATACCCATCTTCTCTCTTCCCTTGTGACTTGGGAACTGACATGAGTAAGGTGCACCGCACCGACGAGAGTGGGTTGACGGTAAAAGTGTGAGCATTCCTAGGGAGAAATTTTTTATACATCTGCAGGCAAGTTCCGCAATGTAATTATCGCCCGCGTGAGATCCTGCTCTCCTTCTCCTACTCTGACTCTGACATTCACAAGGTCTGCAAAATAATAATAGGTAGTTTGGTTGGATTTCCTCCTGAGAGCATTGAACATATTATCTCCTGCCTGAGCACCATACGTAACGCATGTAATTTTCTAGAAAAAAGGGAAACGAAACGGGAAACATACTGCACTGCAGATTGTTGCGACTCTACAGTTTTCATGAAATGAGACTGCAATTTTTGCGGAATGTCTGAAAAAATCCCCACTAGGAAGTTGAACTTGTGATTACGGCGGCGGATTGGAGAAACAAGAGCATTCCCATTTAGCATGATTCCCCTTTGATAAAAACAATAAAACTCGGGGCTGTGAGCAGTGCAGCAGCGTATCTATATGTAATGTGGTCCTCTGGCAACTGATCAATTAGCTTTTGGTCTTCTCCACTCTTGTGGAGCTAGCTCACAAAGTGGATTATCTCTGACCACAGGATTGACGGTTGGACGGACGTGCTGCCAACATCATGTCAACTCTCGCCGCAAGGATTAAAAGTACTTTTAAGCCCTAGAAAAAACTATATCCCGAGCTTCCTACCTAGGAACAAGTGTACTGCTACCAATTAATAATATAATGCAGGAAAAAATTTCGACAAGAGGATTGAGGTCTCTTTTTTGTAGCACACAATATCCCCTCATTTGTGAGCTGTTGCGTGTTATTGTGCACTCTATATCTGAGCTCAATAAGATGTTTCGGCATTTGCATCATCACGCTGCTTCCCGTCCCACACACCTACATAACTACGCAGCTTCCTTAGGATGGGGCACTAAAGAAGAGAGATGGTTAATAAAATAATTATCGGATAATACCATCTTGAAATTTGTACATCTTGTCCACTCCTAATGAACGCACGCTGCGCCGGGCTTAAAACCTCTTGCAGACTTTTGTGGCTAAGCTTGAGAGCTGCTGTGGTGAGTGGTGGTGGGATATTTGATGGATTCTGTGATTCTAATCAATGCATCCTCATCACCACCACCACCACCACGGCTTTAGCATTGCATTATTTTCTGAATGAATGTGAAAAAGTTAGCTAGCTGGTCATTGCATAGTTATTGAGCCACTTGAGTTCTCGCAGCATTGATTACAGACAAAGATTTAGGTTTTTCACTCTTTGGGCTGAATTCTTTGCTTTCATGCAGTTTCAAGGTGTTTACCACTCTGAAAAGGGGAGGTGACTTGGTGCACACGGCCGTCTTTTAGACAACAGTCCTCATCCTACTCTGTGTTATTGCTTGCCAAAGAACAGAAAGTGATTTCGGTTTATTCCCTTTTTGTACAAAGGAAAAGTTTACTAATCTACTTCTAATTCTTTAATTTTTCTCTTTTTGAGTCAGTAATGCAAAATGCATGTGGGTCTTGAGTGTGCTGAGGATGGGGAGGTCTGCTGTAATTAAGTTACACGAAATGGAGTATAATCTTAGATTGGACTGATATTGAAAAAGTAGGCAGAGCGTGTGTGTACCTTTGTTTGTGTGTGCTCTGCTAGAGCAGACTAGAATCCATTTCATTGACGATTGAAAAAGGGTATGAGTATCAGTTTCAGTCGAAGCAAGAGGCAGAGCTGTGCTACAGAGAATTGCTTATTGCGTCTGCGTGGGGCAATTTTTTTACGATCCTCATGAAAAGTGCAAGGCCAGTGGTAGTGGTGCAGCCAATATGCGATGTAAAGTTGATCATTTTAGATTTATGCGAAGCGAACAAGACGAAGATGATGAAATGTGTGAAGAAAAATTGATTAACTCTGTTGCACATTTCGTACTTGGCTGCGCTGCGCTTATAATCAAAACGCTATCTTGTTGCTATCAACTGTTGAGCTATTGCAATTTGCAATTCTTTCTTGTTCTTCTTCACCTCGTAGGATTTCGGTAATCCAAAAAATGAAATTATTGGCTTGTCTCATTCCACATCTCCATCCTAAACTCAAAAACAGAAAACAATAATTCTTTTAAACAGAGAAAGGGATGAATTCGCTCATATAAAAAAGTAATAAAATATGCTGAAAAAATCGTGTACCTTATGTGCACAATATTTTTCATCCTGCTTAACCGGAATGGTAATATATTTCATGCTGCTGGCTGGCTGCCTCTCACTTGTGATTACATTATTATTATATTGAGAGTTAGGGATTGTACAGAACAGACTGGTGGGGAGATGCATGGAATAAAAGTGGTTAACAAGTTGGCGTAAAAAGTTCGGTGAATCATTATCATAATATTATTGTTTTAAAGTCGCATGCTGACCAACAAGGAATGTTGGATTCTCGTGGTTGAATCAGAAACACATTTTTCCGTGTTTAGGATTAGCAACCTAACTCTTCTCCTACTGACTGACACGAGAGAAGAGAACAAAAAACGGTCCACTATATGACCTGTGAAGAAAAAAAACAATGTAACAATTCAACTCTTGTAATCGCTCTGTAATTTGACTATTACTAGCTCATGCTGCATTAGTTTATAATGCCACGTACGTTGGCGTTATTAAGTACGACGACGAGGAACGTCGTTGTAAGCTCAAGTAGAAGAGGTGTTTAAGAAGGGGAAAGAAAAAGTGATATAAAAATGAGTGCCTTTTTGCCTTTTTAATTCTAAACGCACAACATGGGTTGAATGAGGAAGGAGTAAGGTGATCATCGTGACGAACGATGTGCTTGATGCATGCATGTTCTAGTGCTCAAGTTCGTTTTGGACTCGAAAGAATTTTATGGCTTGAAGTGGGTGGAGAAAATTGTGAAATGTATGAGGCTCTCAGATTGTCAGACGAGTATTAAAAAGATGATAAGGCGTAGGAGGGATGGTAAGTTAAGTGGTGGGTGATATGCTCTTTACTCGAAACTCAACTCAAACTCAATCCTATCCACAATATTTTTTAGTTATAGAGGCTCATCGCATCCTCATCGTCTCATCTCTCTGCTTGTTATTACTTAAGCGGTTTAGCAACCTTTTCATATTGGATTAGTCCCAGGGAATTTAAATGGAATAGAAATATTGTTATTATTATATTAGCGTTGCGCTCGTCATACTTAAACTTTGTTGCATTGTTTAAAACGGGACGGATTAGGCGAGTCAGATGAAAATTCAGGGGATTATGAAGAGTCCCTATTAATTTTTGCATTCTCATCTAATCCCTTGTGTACGTCGTATTTACAAGTAGAGTTGCACGTGCACGACTTCCTTGTTTCTCTCTCACGTTGACATTGACTCTATCTCACCACTGGCTCGTCTCGCCCTGGTCATCTGCCAGCTAGACAGTACTGACGACATTGTATTGTGTTGTGCTGTGAGAGTGTGTACAGGCTAGACCAGATTTCCATCCACCGGGCGGGTGTATAATAATTACAATCAGGCAGGATTTTTTCAGGACATCTCCCCCACTCCACTCTTCTGCTCATTTACAATTTACAAATACGTTATTATTATGTATGATAGTAACAATAAAATGGCGAACAAGATGAAATACATTTTCTTTCTCCCCAAGTGAAACTCTGATAAAAACAGCTCTGTGAGAAACTGACACATTTATTTCCTGAGCAAAAAACATCGCCAATCGCCACCACCATCCAATACCTGCTTTGTTGTTGCTGCAACTGTTTTATCCTTAGAAAAATGACAGTAGTAACTTATTTGCTTGGGGTAATTGGCCAATTGGAAACGAAACCGGGCTTGCACAGTGCGCTAGCAGTCTACAAAAATGGGGATGTACTGAGAATGTAACGTGATGCACAAATTCTTTACAAGTCATCATCATCTCCTTATTTCTTCCCATTTGGTCAGCCTGTCCATTCCTTCCTCCTGACAAGGAGTTCACTGATTAGCACTTAGCATGCGTCTTGAATGAATGATCAACATAAAACCATCATCCTAATGCTCATCCTCGAGACAAATCTCAAATCTGCGTAGGGGCCAAGAGAAACGTAAACAGTTGTGCTTGTAAAGCTTTCATTGGTCACTAGAAACATTTCCGAAAACCTTTGAATTGAAATGTCCATGAAGGAAGGAGGGGGAGTGCAGGATGGCAGTGTTTTTATGCATGCATGCATCCCATAAATATGTATAACGCAACGTCCCAAGTAATACTAAATAACAATATTTATTACAATATGAACTTGAAAAGAATGCGTGCATGAAGTTAACTCATCTTCTCTCGCACTTTTTTTTTCTCTATTTTACATAATGTAATGTTTATTATCTACCTATTTTCTCAAGAAAGCAAAACGGGCGAAGGCGAATAAATAAGTAAAGTGAAACGGGATTAGTTACGGGAAGGCAGGCGTAAGGCGTCGCTCCTCTACAACTTCAGTAATGATCTGATCTGATGCATGTGGGGACGGACCCAGGGATTCGCCTTTTTCGAAAAGATATGAACATCTTCATCTCCAACAAACTATTATGTATACATTGCAAAATGGGGGATGGGATGAGGACAGCGAGAATCGCTCTGAAAGAAGTCTCTTTTGACAAATCACTTAATTAGGGCTCGCTCTTTTGCAACAGGTGGTTGAACAAGTGGAAAATCACTTGATATTCTTGGATGATGGAAGGAAGCCCGAGTTGATATTTTACTGTGAGACATGACATCAACACATCGCGTCTGTCTGTCTGTGTCTACAACCTGCGCTGATGTCAATGTTGGCAATTCCTTGATTTATGCAATGCCCAGCTATTCCTCGACTTTTTCTGTTCCCCCTGCCATCCACCGACGACGGAATCTCATCCTAAACAACTACCTAACTTTTTTTTACTATACTTTGCCATTTACATTTTATTTTGCACTCATCTCACGGAAGTAAACTGTACAACGACAACAATGTGGCTCACTCTTTTTCCAATAGAAAAAAATAATGGGGGTGGTACGGTGTAGGTTCGCGCGGCTGAAAAAAGCGTCATCCTTATCGGATCCCCCAAAGAATGAATAAAAGCAAGACGTAAGAAGAGTAAAAAGAAGTTAAAACTTAATAATAATCACGGGTTTACGCTGAGCATGATGAGGAGCTCGCACAGTTCATTTCTGTCTTTCTTAGTCACTAGCACTGTTTTTGTGTTGGGGGAAAAGAAAAGATGAAAAGAAGTTGTTAAATGAGTGCTCACATGCTCACAATCATAATATGTAACTATTCCACAGTTTTTCTTTT
>JAANSN010002981.1:0-20868 GCA_036850665.1 Dicranocentrus wangi | reverse complement strand
TCAGAGTGAGTATCCAATTGAGCGGATTATCAATTCTGGGCCAGTGGAGCCCCGCCAGGAGGAGATATAGGAGGAGGATGCATGTGCCTACCGAGAATCCAAAGCTCTGCAGAAGCCATGGCCAGTGACGGATTGTTATTTGGTCCACCTCCTCCCTTGAAGTGACCTTGTTCCAGCGGAAAGTCCACCGGGTAAACAATGGAGACCGCCAGAAGGCGTCGTTTAAGGCAAGAGCTTGGCGGACCAGTGGAGAAAGCATGATAACTCACGGGGGTAGTGTTCCGTTGTGAGACTATAGCCAGCCTAAACTATACCCACAACTGCAGGCTAAACCGAATTTTATTAGTAGCAATAGCTAGTCTCGAATTCGAATTCAATTTGCTCTCTAGAATATTATTATCAAGGCTAGGATAATCTAATTCCAATTTCTGCGAATTGTTCTAAAAGTCCTTAATCGAGGCAACAGTTAAATGCAGGCATTATAACTCCAATGTTGTTTGAGGAAACTCGGAAAGTGGATAGGTTTCTTCCGGGAATCCAACTACTTACTGGGACAGTTTCCCTAATTGATTCAAACTACTTACTCCTCAATACTTGCCTTCCAACTCCCGTTGGACCCCTTCTTCTATCTAAGTTGATAAAACATGAAAGCTGCAACTTTGAAACCACTTGCACTTACTAAATGTTATAGTTTAATGGGAATCCTCGAATAAAAAATTAAATTGGCGGATTGACATTGACATTCGCCAGGAATCTCAATGCTTAAGTATATTTTATACTGCTCACCTAATCCTCAGCCATTACATCCGAAGGACTGAACTGGAAAACGGGATTTTATTATAAAATAACTCAACAGACTGATTGCTTTTGCACTACTTCTGTCAGATATTATTAGTCAAACGGATCCATGTACATAGGTACTATGTATATCATGACGGTTATTTTTTACTATTGTCACTTACGTACATCTTAAACGAAATGACGAACATTTTTGAGAGCAAAAGTGAAAGTATATATACATACTTATACTTGCAAACTGCTTAGTCGACCGGCAGTCGGTTTGTGTTTCTTAGGCCAAATTTGATCAATTTTCTGACTTTGAACGAGGTAGGTTTACCAAAAGTCCCGGCCCATCAAACCAACTACTTCCGCATATTTTTCATTATAATTTAGGTAGTCAATTGAATTTGGGCCATGGTCATGTCAGCATGGGCATGTCAACTGATTAAAACATTGGAATACCGAAGAATAATTCATTCTAAAAAACCGTCAAGGAATGCAAAATTTTGATTAAAAGTACAACATGCTGAGGAATGAGCGCTTTAAAGCTTTAAAGTCATTTTAGCATTTTGCCAATCAAACCTTGAGTGCCCATCCTACTACCGATAAATAGAGAATATTAACCAAATTTCAAACGGCATCTGCTCCTTGTTTTATGAGAAATGATGACAACTGTTCGATTTTGCTGCAAATCACGACATTATTCAACTACGATTTAGTAAATTTAGCAACTTGCAAGCTACAAATATGAGATATTTAACCTTCTACAAAGGAAGGTGTGAAACAAGCCAATCGAGCAACGTCATTGTTAGTTTAGTATAAGCTAATTGTTAGTTTGACAAGTGTAACTACTGATCCGTCAAAGATATTATTAAACAGTCCACTGACACAGGTCTCTGGTTGACATGAGATCATGCAGCTTCAGGCAGGTTTGCGTTGGGGAGTAGTAGGAGTCGGCTAACCTTGATTGGTTCTCAACTGGAGAAATAGAAGTAGACTCACAGTTCTCTCCACCAGGGACTCAAAGTACACCACTTTCACGTCATTTTCCACCTTGTGAAACATTCCAAAATGGATTGCGAGGGGTTGTAAAGCTCTCACCTCTCTTCGGAGGAGCCTTGTCATATCCCTCTTGCTTTCCCCACCCAACCTCCTCCTCCACTCCCCAATCATCCAACAACTGAGTTTATGACATTGGGTTGCCTTCGGGAAGCCCAGAATGAGCATGAACGTAACGAGGGAGGCGATGACAAGAAACATCCCGCAAAGGTATGGTGGCAATAACCCTCTTGAGCCAATGCTTGACGCTGTCAGCACCATTACGACCAGGTAGCCAACTGTGAATATAACAAATGCGTTGAAAGAGGAGTGCGGCCGTCCGTAGACTTGGAGCAAGGAGAATTTTCTAAATTCGGCAATCCCTCCGCTCAAACTTGTCCTTGACGCCGAAAACACTTTGCGCAGCTGCTTGTCTATGCAGTCCACGGCGACCAGGGAGCCTATATCGGTGTAACAGTAAAACCGGACCCATTCACACAAACAAAAATAGGATAAGCTGAATCGGGCTCCAATCCAATTGTGATGTAGCTGCTGTGGACGGGGTGCTCCTCTGGGAAGCGGCTAAGGAGGAGGAGGTGCCAGGGATCAATTCTGACCCCAACAAACTCGAGTCCGCCCAGGGCCATCAAGCCCAAAAATGGGATGGAATGAAAAGACAGTGCTGCAATCAGTAGAGATATCCCGAACATGTCCACCTTCTTGTCGGACTTTAGAAATTCGCTAAACTCTTTCCGAAGGAGACTAACAGTTGATTTAAGTTCTGTCACAAAGTCTGTCTGAGGTGGAAGTTGGGAGGAGAGGTTAGTTGAGGTGGAGTTGATTAGCAAGTTGAAGTAGAGGCGGACTTCATTTCTGTAAACGTATTTGTAGGGAGTAAGGGCGGCAGCTTGGATGGCCAGGACGAGAACATTCACAGTGACAATCCAATTGAGCAGAGTGTCAATTCGTGGCTCGTACAGTCCCTCCAGGAGGAGATAAAGACTGAGAATACAAGAGCCTTCGAAGCAGCCAAAGCAGAGGAAAAGCCAAGGCCAGTGGCGCACACTTATCCGGTCCACCTCCTCCCTGGAAGTGGCACTGTTCCACCGAAATGGCCATCTGGAGAAGAATGGTGTTTGCCAGAAGGCGGAGTTTAAGGCAAGAACTTGGCGGACCAGTGGAGAAAGCATGATGACTTGTGACGTCTCTCTGATGATGATGAAACAAGATGGAACAATGATGAGCTGGAAGGTTCTGTTCGGCACTCCTTTAGCTAATGCAGCTAATAAACTACAAACTATGTTATTTTAATACGAGGAATGAAGGATGTTTCTGGGTTGGACTGGATTCGGACTTGAAAGGTCGAATCGGGGTCATATTTATGATACTTATTATCATCGTATGGCTCAGCACAGTATGGTATTATTATCTCTGAAATCTCCGCCCCGAAATAATCCTCCGATTAATTTTTAACCTCATTTTTGGCATTGTACTATTAAATGTTTGGTTTTCGCAGCCGCTAGTTCATATTAGCCTAAAGTTTGAAATGCCTTTGTCGACGAAGGTTATTTTATTATTTTAACGAAACCAACAGTTTATGCTCATAATTGATAGTTATTGATAGATGCGGGATGAAAGGTCAATCCATCTGGCATGGATGGATATTGATTAGTTGTAGTTTGCGGCCGAGATGGGGAATCGTACTTCGGCCGAAAGTGTGGTTTGCTAGGTCGCCGTTGAGATAGGTAGTTGATTGGTAATGATTTGATGCCTTAGAAGATTGCCAATTCGAACTCAGGATGAACCCTTACAATTTGCTGCGAAGTGATACCGGAATAGTTAGCAGGGTTAAACATAAAGCGTTAGGCAAACTACAGCAATGGTTACTTTCAGGATTATGGCCTGGTCACAATGTAGCACTTTATTAGTAATTAAGAAAGCAATTAAAATATTCTACAAAGCAAATAATATTTCTACTACTCACTACTACTTCCCCTACTACTACAACCAAGATGGAATGGTCTACATCCGTAGACTTCTGTTAACCGAATGAATGTAAAAAGCGTACTATTCTTTTGCGTACGAAAAATGCATAAATGTCAAACCGTCGTCTTCTTGTATTCACTCATCATCCTATTTCCCCAATCACAAATATGCAAATTACTTATCCTCGCATTCATCCAGATGGATCGGTTTGGTATTGAGTTGTGTGATGTATGGTGATGGGGAACCAGGTACGAGCAATGTCTTACATTGCTATGTACTGTTGTCGGCCTGACCTGCTGGTCAATGTTGATGTTGTGTGGCGTGAAGGGATGCGTTCGGAAAATACGCTCCATCCCTATGTTACAAGTTATGTATTTGATATATGAACTGGAGATTTATTGAAACTTGCGGAGATTCAAGCGTACATTTGATTCAAGCTTCTACAATTTATACATTTCTACAATGTTTTAATTCGACGATTTATTCGTAAGTAGTGGAACTGGCTTCAATCTCCAGCCCCTCCTCCATTGTTACGGGTTCCAAAGCTCCATCCTCTGCCTTTCTGCACAACCTTTCTCTAGTTGTCTGGAATGTGGGAGCACACCGACATATGCCATAGCCTCCCGTGGCACCTTCATTGTGTCTGGCAGGTTGCTCCGGCCGTACAAAAGTTACTGTCGGACTCTCTGCAAGTAGCCCCCACGAGTCCTCCACAGAGGAACCAGCCTTTCTTCCAAGTCTGGAAATTGCCGGGGCAGGCGCACTTGCCCTCCACGCATCTGTGGATTGGAGACTTGTCGCAATCCTCGTCTTTGGAGCACATGTTGCCATACGAGCTTTTGCACACTCTTCCTTCCGCCTCGACAAACCCTGCCCGGCACCGGCACTCGGGGAAACCGCCGCCCCCGTCCTCGGCGACACAGACCGCGTTGGGCACACACTCGTCGGAGGAGTTGAGCTGGGAGCAAGGGCCGTTCACGTAGCTAAGGCAGGACTCCCTTTCCACAAACTGGTGGTTCCAGTAGGGGCACCGACAGATCCCGCTGACGCACGTGTAGGGAGAGATGCAGGGGGTTCTCGACTGGGGGTCGCAGCTCGTCGAGTAATTGGCGAGACAAAGCCCACTCCCCACCTCCTCCTTGTATCCTTTGGAGCATTCACATTCCACCAGGAAGTCGGAGTAGTAGCGATACGAGCTCTGTTCGTTTGATGCTGTAGTAGCCGGACACGCTTGCGGGACAATAGGCGTTTTGGATGCAGTCCCCATACTTCCGACAGGAGTGGCCCAGCTTTGCCAGGCACTTGGAGTCCTTACTGGAGTACGTGGACTCGGTTGAGTTGCAGGCGCAAAGACCTTGGATGCAGATCATCTGGGAGGGGGCACTCCTCGCTTCGATTGCAGATTTCGCCATGGCCAACAACCGAGACTCCAACAACTGGGTTGGGGTAGGCTAGTAGTACTCCAAGGATTGCAAACCCGNGGTTGAGTTGCAGGCGCAAAGACCTTGGATGCAGATCATCTGGGAGGAGCACTCCTCGCTTCGATTGCAGATTTCGCCATGGCCAACAACCGAGACTCCAACAACTGGGTTGGGGTAGGCTAGTAGTACTCCAAGGATTGCAAACCCGACTAGCACAAAGGCTTCCAGTATTTTTGGCAAAACCATTTTGGGTGGATGCAACTTATTCCTCTGCTGCTGGCTGCGTGAATATTGATAGCTGGACACTGGAACAAATTCCATTTTTATAAATTACACTTTTTCCAATGTTTTAAACTAGTCGTATATCGTGACCATATAGCTTCAATGTGATTCGTGACATGGCGTCAGGAAAACATTGTCGTCAAACAAAAATTTACAAATTCGCATTTCAATATCACTAGAATGCGAATGTCAGGGAAATGACATTTCAAAGATGAGGTGATGACATTGAAGCAATGAAAGAATTAATGCATTCACTAAATACAATTCGTATTACACAATTGGCACTGCATGACTGCATCCCTGGCAGGAAGTTGATTCTTGATTCCATCCAAAAACTCCAAAATACATAATTCGTGGTTGAGCTACCACTCGTCACGCGTTTCCTGTTCCACTTGTGACCATCATATTATCATCACGACCATGTTCCATACTGCTTGCAGCTTAAAGCGTCATCACGTCACGCTTCCCAGCAATTCTCCACTAAAACCATTAAACATTATTTTGATTCTTTTTACTTTGATTACAGAAGCCTGGCCAACAACCGGATCATCCGGATAGACATCCCATTTCACGCCATCATCCCAAAAGTGGTGTTGCTCCAGCTCCGGGGCAATCCAATACAGTCCATTCACGCCGACGGCTTTTCCCATCTTCATCATCTCAAAAAACTGTAAGTCCTTCCTTCCGCCTTAGTACCTCGTCTCCAGTTTCCTCCATAATATCCCTCCATAAAGACTAAACTCATAATAATCGTCGGTAAAAATACAAACATTTTTTGTTTTATTTATTCTTCGTATTTTATTTGTAGAATCCTCTCAGACGTCAAGAATCTCACAGAGTTTCCCCAGCTGAATGGGACTACCTCGCTGGAAGTGCTGCGTATTGACCGGTGCTCCCTCTCAGCCGTTCCAGATGACTTGTGTGGCTTCACACCTAATCTCAAAAGTCTGTAAGTGGCGATAAAAAAAGGGAAACCAAGAAGAGAAAAAAAATAAATATATATATAAAACAGAGGCAAAAACAGCAACACATTTTTTTACTCTTGTTCATGAGCCGAATCCAAGTTGAACTCTCTCTCTCCACACGAGTATCATATTTCACCAGCTTTTTTCTCCCACTCAGTCACGGAATGAGCCATAAAAGTCTACTTTTTTGGGGGGATATAATATATACACCCTCAGTGCGACTATAGATTAGATTCCAGAGTTCACCTCCATTCATTCAGAGAACCTCCAGCCGACCTCACTTATTACATTTTCCTCCCGTTATGAAGACATTTAGCGGAGGCGACAACTGCAGACATTGCCAAGGGATTTTATTATTTTTTTGCTTACGTCCAAATTGGAAATTGACCGTGATGTGATGATGCGCTTAAACTTACTTTCTCAGTCAACCTTAACTTGTGTTTTTTTGCCAAGATTTTCCCGCAAACTGCCCACTTGAATAACATATTCCTCCCAAAAGAGATCCTCCAAAAAATGCATTTACCCTCCAAAAAAATACGAGTTTTTGCAGATTTTCTGTCCGAAAAAATGAGCCCCTCTTCTTCCGATTTTTGCTTTTTAAAGCGTAAAGTCCTCTCCTCCAAAATGAAAATGTAATGCCAAAAAGTGGCCAATGCTATTTGCATGAAGGACGTGGAGGGAAAGTGTTTGTAAGTAAGGGATTATAATATAGCGTGACGATAATATGAAGGAATAAGTTGGGAAAATAATGGTATGCGTTACAAGTTGGAATAAATGGCTTTACTTTCACGGCTTCGGTCTCTTCTCTTCTGGAGCACAATATCTGGATCAATAAAGATAGGAAATCCGACAAGCGGGCGACAGAGCGACATCACAATCTCCCCAAAACTCTCACTCTTCCATTTCAGTCCCATTTCACCAATCTCTAAAATACTCGGCCCATCCAACTGGAAAAAATGCAAAAGTTTTAAAAATCCAGCAGCAGCAGCCCCACTCTCAATGCATTTTTTTCTCCCTTGCAAAATAAAAGTCAGTGAGAAAGTGGATGATTTGCAGTTTTCTTTTTTAAATAAAAAATGAATGACTTTTTCCCTTTTCTGCTTCAAGTCAACAGAAAAAATAGAGTAAACTCCAAAAAAATATCTTAGAAAGGTGTTATATTCTCAAAAGACTTTTTTATTTTCTTTCAATTCCGTCCCGACCTGGGCTTTTCCACAGAAAAAAAGAAAGAAAAAGTTTATCGGGGTTTCGTGGTGCAGTGAGCCCATAAAAAAGATAATAATGCGCCGTATAAATCACGGGCAGAAAATGTCGTTTTGAATGAATAGATGATCATCATCGGCGGCTTTTGTGTGTTTGGAAAACTGTTTGTGTGGACTTTTTTTAGTTGGACTTTGGACTACCTATATTATATCCCTATATATTTTTTGGGTTCTTTTTTCTGGTTACAGAGATCTCAAATCCAATTTATTGCGGAGACTTCCAGTGCTGAAGCAGTGTGGCGAGCTGAAGTTGCTGTAAGTAAAAAAATAAAACATTTTTTTGCCTTTGACGGTTTTAATATCACGTAGGGACATTTGTCTCTTGAAAATTTGGTTGCTGGAAAAATAAATCCGGAGAAATCAGGATTCGGAGAGGTTTCGGGTTTTTCTTTAGACTGGATATTTCCAGTACTGGGGGCAAACTGAAAAAATGAAAATGATATCCGGATACGGATATTTTTGCCACTGGAAAAAACTGGATAAAAAATCCAGAATTGAGTGGATGGATTTCGGATTAGGGAATAATAGGGAACTGGCGTGTCGGGACTTCGTGTCCTGAATTTATAAAATGGAAAAATGAAAAAAAAGCAATAAAAAATGAACTAGTTTGACTGAAGTTTTTGGGGTGACAAATGGCGTACTGGGAAGGAAAAATCCAATTCCAATCCAGATTATTATATATATTTTTTTCCTGCGAAGAGGTCAAGAGTCCACAAAAAAAGCTTGACGCCAAAATCTGCGTGTTATTTTTTTCCTGAGGAGACAGATGTCGAGATAGATAACAAGGGAAAATAATACAGTATATGATATGGCATGTTAGATATTATGCCAGTTCGCAAGCAACTGCCATAAAAATATTCCATCCGTATCTCATCTTTATTGACTCATCTTTATGCCTCACTTCAAGTGGCAAACTTTTCGCACAGAATCGTTTTTGTTTAAAAAGAAGAAGTGAGTCTTATCGAAGCTATGCATGCGGATCAAGATTGAAAAGTTTTGAAAATTCCATTTCAAAAATATCTATTATTGTCGCTCGCCAACAGAAAACAATTTGGAATGCAAAATATCATTAGCCTAGTTATTCAACATAAAAGTACTACATTTTATTCTTGATTTCAATTCGGTTTTCAGTAGATTTGGGTACAAACGAGTTGCAAGAGTTGGAGGAAGGTGCCTTTGAGAATTTAGCGGAACTGCATGACCTCCACCTCCACAAAAACAATATATCCCGGATCGACGCTAATACCTTCCGTGGACTTTCAAACCTACGCAATCTGTAAGTCTACTTTTTTACAAAATAAACATCCCATCCACCCATTATTCATGAACGATCCCTAAAAATAATTCTTTTTTTTTCTTTTTTTTTGCAGAGATCTGAGTTACAACGCGATAGGGTCCATCGATCCCCTGGCTTTCATTCATTTAGCGCACCTCAAAGATTTGTAAGTCAACTCTGTAATAATCCTTAATTCCATTCGACTCTAATAATTTTCTCACTGTCAAAGGTCATCAATTTCCATATAAACTGAATATGACTAAACAGAAAATAAATGTCAGTCGCAAATTATTATGATCGTGTAGAGAAACCGCGAGCGAGCCCCATTATAGGTTTTTTTCTCGTCAAATAAAAAGTGAGTTATGGGAGGGTTCTGGCCCGATAAAAAATCCCAAAAATCCTTTGCCAAGTCTATCGAGAGACCCAAAAATTGTATTAAAAAATGGGGTTTTCTTGCAAGTAAATAAACCTCGGCTGCTTTCCTGGTTATCCTTGAAGTAAATAATCCGAAAAAGAGTCGTAAATCTAGGAAAAAGCTAATATAATACAGCTCCCTCCTTAACGTTTGACGACGGGAGCAACTTTTTTTTGCGAAAATAAAAAATGATAAGTGAGCTGGTACACCTAAGGCAAGGATGGCTAAATGGGAAACCGCAACTCATTTTCCACGCGAAAATTTTTTCCTTGGGAAAGGTCATTAAAAGTGATACATATTTTTTTGCAGGAATCTCGGGAATAATTTGTTTTCCTCCCTCCCGCCAGCCGGATTAGAGGGGCTGGTCGAGCTCAAGACCTTTAACAACCCGAATCTGCGGGAGTTTCCGGGTCCAGAGCATTTCCCGAATGTGCGTCGCCTGGTGCTCTCCTACGCCTACCACTGCTGCCAGTTCATGGGTGCCGTGGGGGGAAGCCGGGGAGGGGCAAGAGGGGATGATGACGACATTTCCCTCACAGAGCAGATCTGGTATCCCACTGAAAATGGATTTGGGAATGTGCTCCGGGATCTCAACCTCTCGCAGATTTGGCCTGGAATTGGTAAGCAACAACAACAAAACAACAACGAAACTAGAGCGCTTTATTGGTTGGAAGAAAATGGATTTGCTGGATGGGAGTCGCATCGCATCGCCATAATTTTTCATTTATACCAATTAAGCCTCAACTCTGACTTTATTAACAGCACGTTTTTGTTTATGCTCTTAATCCATATCCCGTCGTCGTCATCGTCGTCTTCAGGTTGCCATCCATTTTATTCAAGTTATGCATGCATGACCCCATTTTGCGCATCTTCTTTGTGTTTCTCTTCCTCTTCTCTCACACATCCACATTGTCTCAAATTACGAAACTGGGTTGATGATTTATTACATTACGCTATACCATATTATCCTCCTCTGTCCGTCATGTCAGACCAAAAATCCAGATGGTGTCAAACTGCCAGTTTCTCCTCGCCACTTTTGCTCCTCTCTCTCTCTCTCTCCATTTTGTAGCTTTTCAATTGAATTATTGGAGGGGGAGGGAGGCGGCTCTGGTTGGCTGCCGAGTTGAAAAGCACTAAAAAATTTATGAAGCTGGCAGATGCCAGCGGAGAGAGAGAGAAGAGCTGAACTGATCTAATTTCCATTTCTCGCCCGATTAGCCTCCGCTCAGCCAAGAGTCGAGGAGGAAGTGCATAAAACTTTTTTTTTGCGAAATTGGTTATTTCTGACGATGAGTTTCTCTTCTCTGCTAAAATAATCCACTTCTCTCTCCTTCCTCATCATTTTGACTGATTGATGATGATGACAAAAGAGAGGAGAGAGCCAGAGCCAACAAAATGGGAGTTGTGCAGCAGCAGCGATACAAATTCAAAAGGAAAACATTATTGTCTTCTTGTTGAGGGATCGATATGGGTGCTGCTGCTGCAGTTGTGTAAACGAGCTCATTCTTTGCCCAACATTTTCTTTCATGAGCCTCATACTCATCATCATCGTCATGCTCATGGTGGTGGTGATGATGATGCAGATTCTATGCAGCCTCCTCTTCTTGTAAACAATAAAAATGAGGAGTTTATCGAGCATACGAAGAGGAAGAAAAAAACTGGATCATCCTCATAGTCCTCATGCTCACGACTCACGACGACTATTGTATGACGTGGAACATAACTTTGAGAACATGTTCTCCTCTTTAGAGTCTACTCGTGCAGAAAGTTGGATTTGAGACGCAAAAAAACTGAGGCGAGAAAAGAAACTGATCTTTCTTAAGTTACTTCACCAGCAGCATTCACTGCTGCGCCGCGCTTATGACAGACTTCTCTCATCTTCTCAGAAAAAACAAATCTTGGTTTTTTTTGTACCCAAAAAAATGAGCTCCAATCCCATCAACACTGCCACTCAACAAAAACAAATGGAAATCATTCCCACTTTCCGGAAAATGTCTGTAAACGGACCGACGGCCCTGCATGCCGCTCCACACGCTGGAGATTTTTATATGCACATCAATTAGAGCAAATGGATTTTGGTTGTCGGAAGGGGAACAAGAGCGGCTTTTGAGAGAAATGAGAAGTTGCTACTCGCGTTTTAAATGGATTTCCCAGTTAATTTTCCAATTTTAATCGAAACTCTGAGAGCATCATCATTCCTCCGCCATAAGTCACCCCCCAAGAGGCTGGATGATCACCCTCCGACCTCTTCTGCAATGGAAATTGAAAGAAAGGCTTTTAAAATGGGGTTTTCCCCCGAAATTGAATGGAGAACCAAAGGTGATTTATGAGTTTCCATTTGGGAATTTCAACAACGACGGTCCGTATTTTCAACCCATTTTATCCCGTTATTGTCCACAATGAAAATAAAATACGGATCGAAATGGACGACTTTCTTTTTTATCCTTTCGGTTTCCCACATGCATATAACCACCGTGTATAGTGATAGTGGTGGTATAGTACTACATGGGAGAAAGTTTTTTATCATTTGTTTGAGAACCCAAAACAACCCATTCCGCAGACTTTTTTATGCAGAAAACAAGGGAGAAAACAAAGAATTGGAGCAAGTCTCAAGTCAGCCAGCAAATAATGCATTTTTTTATTGCCCTCCTCAAATGACAGAGAGTTGAAGTGGAATGGAGTAAATGGAATGGGGGTTTTTATCGAGAAAATAAAAAATAGTAAAAATGTTTTTTTTTTCTCTTCTGTTTCCAGTTAATCTTTCCAACAAGAACCAGCTGGCGAACGACTTTTGGAAGAGTGTTGACGCAGAACTCCCCACTGGCCCGAGTTTCCCGGAGGATGTTGGTGGTGGTGTGGATGACATTTTTGCAGTGAAATTCAGACCGCCAAGACGGAATGAAGTGAGCTGTAGACCACTTCCGGGTAAGGATAAGAAGGATAGCCCAGGCTGCGGCTACTTTATTGTCTCCACTATCTTGATGCCAGAGCAGAAGAGAGATAATTGAGTTGAGTTCCGTATTTTTTTTAATTCTCCGTTCGTCTTCTCCAGGACCATTTCTCCCGTGCACCGACCTCTTTGACTGGTGGACCCTCCGGTGCGGCGTGTGGATTGTGTTTCTCCTCGCTCTCATGGGGAACGGGACCGTGGTGTTTGTGCTCATTTTCGCCCGCACGAAAATGGACGTGCCGAGATTCCTCGTGTGCAATCTGGCTGTGGCAGACTTCTTCATGGGAGTTTATTTAGGTGAGATGAGAACTGAGAACATTAATTTCCCTCCCGTATCAACTGTCACCGTCCATCAAAGCCTTTGGGCTCCACACAATGTAATCTGATTAGGGTTTCCATCTCCGTAATCAAATCACCTCCACCTCGAACCTCCTCCCTCCTGCTCCAAAGGTGGTTTTTGGAGCTATTTGCTGGTTGGTTGGCCAATATTCCATATCGTGTGTTCATTGTTTCTCTTTGCAGGCTTTCTCGCCGTCGTGGACGCTGCCACTTTAGGAGAATTCCGCAAATTCGCCATCCCGTGGCAACTCTCCTCCGCCTGCCAAATCGCAGGCTTCATGGGCGTGCTCTCCTCCGAGCTGTCCGTATTCACACTGGCGGTGATCACAATGGAGCGACACTACGCCATCACGCACGCCATGCACCTCAACAAGCGTCTTAGCCTCCGGCACGCCAGCTACATTATGGTCATCGGCTGGATCTTTGCCCTCATCATGGCCATCCTGCCCCTCTTTGGCATTTCCGACTACCGCAAGTTCGCCGTCTGCCTGCCCTTCGAGACGGAGGACCCCGCCAGCCTCGGCTACGTCGTGTTCCTCATGTTTGCCAACGGGGTGGCCTTCACCATCCTCATGGGCTGCTACCTCAAAATGTACTGCAGCATTCGGGGCTCCCAGGCCTGGAACTCGAATGACACGCGGATCGCCAAAAGAATGGCCCTGCTGGTGTTTACCGACCTCCTCTGCTGGTTCCCCATCGCCTTTTTCTCGCTGACGGCGATATTCGGGCTCCAGCTGGTCTCCCTCGAGGAAGCCAAGGTTTTCACAGTGTTTATCCTCCCGCTGAACTCCTGCTGCAACCCCTTTCTCTACGCCATCCTCACGAAACAGTTCAAGAAGGATTGTGTCCTCATTTGTAAGGTGAGCGAGATTGGAACGGAGATGGAATGGAAGAAGGGAAAAAATATACTTACATGTTGTGACACTCTAATTCAATTTACCTGAGTCTCCTATTTCATTCTCCTCCTGTTTGTTTGCTTGCGCTTGTGGGGAAATGTAGGCTATCGAAGAGTCTCGAGTTACGAGGGGCATTGGCCGGTGTCGACACTCCTCCAATTTCAGCAACAGACAGACTGCCCCCAACACTGGAAGCTTGACTGAGAAGTCGAGCAAGGATGGACAACCCTGCATTTGTCATTCTGGGTATGTTCTTTCTCTTCTTTCCGAGTCCGCTGAATAAATAAATATAAATTGGATGGAACACACAGCACGGAGACGGGACACGCGGACCTGTGTGTTTTCTCTCTTGGCTCGTGAGTTGGAAGTTGGATGGAATGTGATGTGATTTGATGGTGGTGTGTGGTGTATGTTTCCAATTAGGTTGCACCCGAATGGAGGAGATGTCAATGGGAATGCGAAATACAGGTTTATCAAGAGTCCAGAAAGGTTGAGGTCGATGGGTCCGATTGGCCGCTTCTTTTCCAAATACATCCTGTGTCAAAAGTTGACAAAAGATGGGAATCGACAGGCAAGTGACAACTTTTCTCGACTTTTCTCCTCTCTACCTTTCTTAATTTACAAAAAGTGGAGAAAGTTGTTTTTTATTGGAAATGTCCGTTGTTGGGCGATTTGTAGAGCGAGGAGGACTACCGGATGAGAAATGTGCGCCGCTACTTGTACAACGCTGCCCAAACCAATTATCCGCCAGACGTGGAGAAACACCAGCGGCATGCCTCCGTCTCCTCCGACAACTTTAGTTCCTCGCGGTCCGACTCGTGGAGGGTGCAAAATCGGTGCGGGATTCCGCTCCGGATGATCGAACCGAGGAGACGGAACTCGTGGGCCGTGACCCGCAAACCGTCTCAGGATTCTAATCTGTCAAGCTCGAGGAACGACTCGAGCGCCACCTCCAACAGCACTGCAACCTGGAGACTATCCCGGAGCAGCGTGTCCAGTGACGCGGCAAGTCACTCTGGAGGAGGCAAGTCCTCCTTCAAAAGGATCTCATCGGCAACGGGAGGTGGCGGAGCTGGTGGTGGTGTGGGAGGAGTAGGAGGAGCAATCGGAGGAGCTACAAACGCCGCAGCAGCAGTCAACTTTAGTTTGGCCAATCGGCCTAAAACATTAGCTAGCACGGCAGCTGTGGCAGCCGCCGCTGCAGCGGTCGCCTCAGGTCCTGCCACTGCCGAGATTTCAGGCGGTGTCCAGATGGTGTCCCAGCAGCAGCAGCAGCACCCCCTGCTCCCACAATCAGTGAATCCCGCGGCCAACTCGGATGACGAAATGGCTGGCCCTCACCATGACTAACACGATCCAGAATCAGAATCCGCCCGTGGTCGTCCAGTCCCCAGTGCCGCGGAGGTCCAGCCTCTCCAAGGCGGAACCTGGCGGGGGTCTGTTGAAGAAGGCGGGAGGTGGCAAGAGGAAAAAGAAGAAACGAGTGAAAATCAAAAAGCCCAAGGAGACGGTGATCATCCGACCTGACCCCGAAATTGACAACGACGACGAGATTGATGACGAAGAAGCGAGTGCCAAAATTGCGACAAACCGGCCGCGCCTAGTCCGCCAG
This sequence comes from Dicranocentrus wangi, assembly GCA_036850665.1. NCBI lineage: Eukaryota > Metazoa > Arthropoda > Collembola > Entomobryomorpha > Entomobryidae > Dicranocentrus > Dicranocentrus wangi. The sequence continues at coordinate 5,646 of JAANSN010002981.1, read as the reverse complement.
TCCGCCTTCTTCTCGGACGAGGTTGTCATTGAGCCGGAGGTGTGTCCCGTGCACGGGCCCCTCAATCCCGGGACCTATGACGATGAGGATGACTCCTCCGACGAGGTTTCCGACCTGGACGAGATTGACGAGGAAGATGACGACGAGGAGGATGAGGAAGGGGCCACCGGAGGAGGTGACGCGGAGCCCGCGGAGGAGGAAGATATTGAAGATCCTACTAGTCCAATATTACGTAAACCATCTGGTCAAATAGCAGGTATAGCTTTAGTAATAGTTCCAAGAAGACTCAGCACCATCTCTTCCAGAGACACCTTGTCCGTCCGGAGTCGCGAGGAGATTGAGCAAGCCCAGCCCTTTCTTCGTCACGGTGGTGGTGGCAGTTCCAGCAGTATTAACGCCGGAGGAAGCAGTCCCACTGGGGGTGGTGGCCCGCCACTCCCTCATTCCAGTTCAAATAGTCCCACAGCCCTCCTGTTACCAGCCGGCATGGCTCACTTTGGTCGACGGAAAATGTCCGAGCAGCCCGTCAAATTTTATGTCGTTCCAGCCACAACTGGATTGCTGAACAGCGCCAAGTGGCATAGCATGTCGTGTGTTGACGCCAGTGGGGAGGGTGGTGCCGCCGGACAGTACCGTGTCGGAGCAGGTGGGAATTTAACGCCGCAAGGCTCTCCACATTATCAGTCGCCCGGGCAGTCATCCCCGTCCTCCCTCCGCTCCCAGCAACAACACTCCAGGAGTCATTCCCCGCGCGCGTTTCCCCGACATGAAGCCAACAGGCTGTCCGGTTCCATTGTTGAGTCGCCGGAAGAGTCAGCCGGTGGCATGCTGGGAGAGGTGGAGCCGGACTTTGAGTCTGGCGCTGTGAGCCCGCATCGACCCCTCCTTCGGGGGGACGGGAATAATGAGCGGCGGGTGTCTTTTCAGCTGCCTGGAATAAATCTTCCTGGACATTTGGTGGTTGGTCCGCCAACGAGTCCGTCTGGCAGTAATCCTAGTTTAGCTTCTCCAGACCGGGCCACGACGACTCCAGGGGACTCTAGGCGAGGGAGTGGCTCTTGACTTTAAATGATTTTGTGTCCAGCTCCGGCTTGTTTAATAGATTTCAATGTTTTCATGTGTTCATTAGTTTTCTTCGCGTTTTTAATACAACTGTGTAATTAAATAAGATTATAATTAGCAAAAGGTTACTATACGCCATATATTATGTAAAATAATTAAAAATATATCTACCTATGTAGAACGATATTATAGTTGTTCAGTTGATAACCCTTTTTTATACAGACAGATAGATAAACTGATTGATCGTGAGAGAGACTACCGTACTGGATTTTTTTGCAATCAAAGGGGCTTTTTATTAAATTACAAGTATTTCATGAAGAAACAGTATTGTCGCCAGCTATAACTTGTATTATTATTATTTTATAATTGCAATGGGCTTAAATTGATTAAATTAAAGATTTTTTGTAAAGAAGTATAATATTGTACCACACAAAAAAATCAAACTGTGATATCCCAGATTTAATTTCACATTAATTGTGTGAAACACACGTGAGGTGTCCGAGTTGTTGATGATGATGATTATGATGATGATTAGCGTCTAATTTTATACATGGAAGTAAATCTACATGCAATTACACCTACATATATTCGTCTTCTAATCCCAAAACTGTTTGGAAAAGAAATTTAAATATCTAATATTAAAAATGTTACAACTAATTTATGCATTTTGATGATGAATATGTGACGAAGTAGAGTTTTAACGCGAGTTTTATAGTGCCATAACAATACATATATGCAACATGACAAAAAGTAAAAATGTAATATGCCATTTTGAATTAGAGTTAACTAATTAGCTTGTAATTATTAATTACTGCATTAAATATTTCTAGCAACTAGTCCTCCGATTTTCACAGCATTTTCAATTTTCATTTTGAATTTACAGAGGATATATGCTTCTCTTTAGAGCTAAAAGAATATTTATACGACGATATACTACATATATCAAAAGGAAATATTATACACGTGTGTCATGTGTGGGTGGATATACTAATTAATTGTACGATATTGCAACTTTTTGCAGTTTGACTATGAAACGTAGGTATTAGAGCTACCAGTTAAAAACAAAAAGATATAACTAAGAAATTGACGAACATAAAATACTCAGGTAAAATATAATTGCAGAGCATGCAGATGCAGACGCGTGTTTCATCGCATGTTTCATATTATTATGTATATTTAATTTATTCTCCCGTTTTTTTGTATTAATACCTAGGCATATATATATAAAAATGTATTACTACATTACTGTGTCAATTAGTCTCAAATCATTCAATTAGGTTATCTAATCATAATAATCCCAGTTTTAATTAAGTTTTTTTTGTATAATGATTCCTTGTCATGTCAAATATTGTACCTACTAGAGAACCAGTGAAGTGTGGAATGGGGGCTTAGCCTACCTGTCATAAGTATGTTGTAAAACTAATTAAAATTGAATGAAATGAAATGGAAATTATGAAAGGAAAGTGGAAACTGGATCAACAAAGAGTAGACTACTACTAATTAAAACATACATAAAATATAATAAGCCTTTTTTGTGTGCTTCAAAGCGGAAACTTGTACCTCGAAAAAGTGGAAACTTAACTGACTATTAAAATTTAAAAAAAAACTTGAATAAAGATGTTTTCAAAAATCAAGGAAATAATTATTATACTGGAGCTCAGCTCAGCTCAGCTAATATTTGAATTTAAATTATAATCAAGAAGATCACAAAAATAGTTCGAAAAGACATTTCACAATTTTCCCAAAAGTCAACGTCAAGCCAATTCCCGAATTTCCGATCCCGATATAATTACATGAAATGAAATACATATTTGAAAAATATGCATAACACACAGACTATGGTTGATGTTGATAGTTGATAGTAATAGTGTAGTACTTATACCTATGCAAATTATGCAATGCACAAAAACCAAAACCGTGCCGTATATGCGTAATGCATGCAGATTTGCAGATATTAGATGCATGCCGTATGGATTCAGATTTTAGAGATGCGGAATAATGAACAAAGAACTAGGTATTAGTAAATATGTAATTGGTATAAGATAAGGAATAAGGACACAAACGAACATCCAGCTCAAGATATATGGATGGATGGATGGATGGATGGATGGATACGGAAGGAATGCGGAAAATGCGGACGGATATTTATGCATATCGGCAAACGTACGTACGTATTTTTGTACGTGTATGTGTTTATGTGTATAACGAAGGAAGCGAAGCGAACGTACTTACGTATAGACGAGCTGTGCTGACTGCTGTGTTGTGTGTGATGTGATATCAGATCAGCTTTGCTAATATATCGGACGGAGGAGGAGGACGGAGCGGACATGGCGCACCGGACAGAACTGCTCTGCTGCTGCTGCTTGTAGAGCTCGTAGAGCTTGTTGATGCTCTTGTTGGTCTCATTTGCATACACATAAGTAGAAAAGGACATATTTTGCATAAACTTGACTTTGGGACAGAACGAAGAAGCGTTGTTGTTGTTGCTTTGTGTATCGGGTGGATATTATCGGATATTTTTATGCATATCTAAGTATCTAGAGAGTTTTAATTGTATGACGAGAATCGAGGAGACGCACGTCAAGACGAAGAAAGGCTGATTGACTGATTCTGATTGATTAAGATATTTGGATTTGGGTTGGATTGATGTTGATGTTGAACGTGAAAAAATGTAAAGGATGAGATGTAATTAGTAATTACGTGTCTTCTGTGTGTTCTGTGACTTGTTGAATGCATGCAACAACCATTATTTATTTATTTAATTCATTTTCATAGATGTTTTGGGGAAGAAAGACGCTAACTTGATAGGTACGTAGTAGACAGGCAGGAAGAAGGAGGGAGGGACGGTATTTAATTAAAGTTGTAAGTTACTTGCTTGTCAGGGTCATTGTCATTAATAATAACAATTTATACATAGTTGATTGATTGATTGATTGAGAGTGAATACAAGTCTGATTTGGTCATTTTTAATTGTTGTTTTCAGTTATTCAGTCAGTTATAGTTAGAGAGGGCTTTAATGAATGATGGACTCAGGTTTTGAGAAAGGCAGCGACGGAGGAGAGAAGAAAAAAAGGGGGTAAGTCCGGTCATCAGAGGTCAAAAATTGAAGATTTTAACTTCATTACTTCTTGGCGTTCTTGGGGGAGGAGGAGAGGGAGTGGTGTTCTGGTGTCTGGTGTTTTAAATGTTGAAAGTGTGCTTATGTTGTATGTGTTATGTTGTAAATCCCTTTTTAATCTTGTGTTTTATACAGCCGGCCAAGGAAATACCCTCCAAAGTTAGTTCCAGAAGGGAGGAATGGTGGGGCGGAAGGAGGAGGGAAGACAAAGAGAGGGTAAGGTCGGAACTCAACTTTTAAATACTTTGGTGGAGGAAGGGGACAGTTGATAGTGGATTTTTAAAATACGATTATTATGGAATATGATTGAAATGTGTAATAATTCCTATAATGTTTTGTACAGCCGACGAAGGAAAAATCCTCAGCCACAAGTCCCAGTGACGGTTCCAGAGGAGGGGCAAGAGACAGAAAGCCAAGCAAGTTCAGCAGGGGAAAATATTAAAATGATCAAAGCCCCTACTTTTATTTCATCCATGAAAGGACTTCGCCTCCAAGAAGATTCGCTCCAGTTGGAGAATCAAATCCCTCCACTGCCATCATCGTCCAACGCGGCCACGGCCACACCAGGTCCATCCAACATGTGCACTCCCGGTCCATCTACAGTTTCAGCGTCCCTTCCACCACCACCACGCCCACTCAAGGCGCATGAGCCTCGTCATCCAGTCGCGTCAACAGATGTTCCAAAGACGTTTTGGAGTGATTATTTAGATACGTTAAAGAATGCAGAGTGGGTTGCCCCTGTAGATGCCTTCCACTATGTATGTTATCTGCAAGAAGTGACAAATATTGCGATTTTACACGGTAATTAATAATATAATGGCATATGTTTTATGAAAATATTGTTTTAGTCCCCGTTTGCTAAGAAATGGGCAGAGTTCGCCCAGCTTGGATTAAAAATGGAGTTGCCAAATCCGGTGGTGAAAAGCAAGCTACCAGTATTCTGGTATGCGACCATTGTGTATGGTGCAGGTGAGTAGCAGTAGTACTGATTTTGAACCAAAAGTCTAGTTAATTTCGACACACATTGTTTTTATGGTTTGGCATTTGGTATTATTTAGGCTATAAAGTCGTCGTTGAGTTTGACAAGCTAGATGAGTCCTCCGACGACTCCGACCCAATTAGAATGTGGATCCCGTTTTGCACAGGAGTTCCAAAACCTATAGGCTACGCTCGACAGAATAAATTTCTTTTGTTTCCAACTTCGCGTATGTATTACACATTACACCAAACCATAGATGAGCACCTATCCAACCTAAAACTTGATACGAAAAATCTGATCGGGAATTGTATTTTTTTTCGTCAGCGAAAGACCAGGCAGATCCACAGTTCTTTTCAAAAGCAGTTGCAAAAATAAAGGAAAATACTGGTAAGACTTTGTCTCCAGACCACATCTCCCTGGTCAAGACTGCACTTGCCGAAACTCGAACGTAATTTAATAATCATATTCTCTACGAAACCTCAGAATA
>JAANSN010002980.1:0-20873 GCA_036850665.1 Dicranocentrus wangi | reverse complement strand
GTTTCGTCTGGGGTTTCGGTGGCGAAGTATGCAAAAATCGAAATAGCCCAACATAATCTTTCCTATCCGGACATATCCTTTATCATTTAGCATACTTCATTAGGGAATATAACACATCTGCTACTTCACTTATGATATTGACAAGATTTGCACCGGGTGGTTTTACAATATTGAAGTTTACTGTACTGTGTGGAGATTTTCGGAACGAACGAATCGTGTGTGTCAAGTCTCGACAGGAGGTCACGCTTGGACTCATGAATCCTGCTTTGTTTTCGATAAATTTCCAGCCACAAAGCCAGCCACATCATCTAATATTTCATTTCATATTATAAATATAGGAAGTACATTATCTATTTGCTATCTATGCTTCTAGCAAGCCGTTTCTTAGTCTATCCATCATGACAAGAACGTGGATCTTACAGCAAATTTAGGGCTCATTGTTGGAAAATACTCATGCATCTTCGGATCCATTAAATGTATCCAGTTTCAAGTTTCAATGCAAATTGCAAGCTATGAAGGCTGGGCAAAATATTTTCCGCGATGCAATTCGATCCAGTATGCGTTATTAATTGCGGATGCGACATACATTTTCCTCTTTTACAATACTCATGAATCCTCGTTGACGCAATCAATTCCAAGTAAGAAAAACATAAAATACATTTTTATCAACATAACCTTATTGCACAGCCCGTGTTCTCTTGCTTGTCGGAAAATGCCATGTTTAATGAGGTTTCAAGTACCAAAGTACCAATACTGGTATACTGCTAGTGGTAGTACATGGACATGGAAAAAACCTCCTGTGTAATACCATACAACGATATCCTCATGCATGCATTATTGTTGTGCAGAGAGAACACATGTGGTATTCAGTATTGATGCAATGATAAAAAAGAGTTTCCATAACCAAACCCATATGATAGACTATAATAGCAACAGGAGGAATGGAGGAGTACAGAGGATGATTGTATTGCATGTCGTGTGTGTGTTGTGCCCTAATTGTCCTTCAATTTTTACAACCTTAAACCAGGTTTGTATTTGTGACTAAAATCCATATAATCACAATCACGGTATACCTCATGAATAGCAAATAGACCACAGCGCTTAAAATTCACACGTCATTCCCCAGTCCGTCCGTTATCGAACTCACGACACAAAGAAATAAGTGGATCGATTTTTAGTATCGTATTTTTAAAAACACGTCATTATTCCTTGACTAGAAGCTCTAAAGGAAATATCTGGATTAGTATTCTAGTTTCTTTGATTCCGCCCGTACTTACTCCGTCCGTACAAGAAGATTGTGAAAAGTGAAACTGAAACAGGTAAGCACAAAATAGTCCAGTCAATATATAGAGTTGGCTGGTGGATTTTAATTATTGGACATTTATTTCGTTTTTATTTAACTTTTAAGCTAGTTTTGTATAATTCAATTTTATAGCAACATGGCTGGCCTAGAAAAACCAATGAATTACCAAACATGTTGCATCACGATGAACATGTCGGATCGCCTCCGCTGCCTGGCCGTACCTCAAGAGGTGATTCCCCTCATTCGAGAAAGCATCCAACAATCTTGGGGGAAAATCCAGGACGAAAGGCCTTACTACGGCACCCACGAATTCAAACTGCGAGGAAACCCGTGGTACGGCCAAGGTGATGATGCCGTCGCGGCCCGTCGCCTACTTGCAGGAGTTCTCTGTGTGATGGCGAAACAAGGCTGGAACCTAATCCAGTCCACAGACGTGAGTAAAAAGGAGGGCGACAAGGATTCCATGTTTTTCGAACGTGGGGTCCCTGAAACGGATGCCAGCATGTTTGCCGTGTCCTTCAACATGGGGGACCGCATCAGGATTGTGGACGCGCCCGGTTTCCTGCCCTACTTGAAACAAGCCGTGCAAACATGTTGGCCTAGAGGGATCCAGAATGAGAGGGAGTACCATGGCAGTGTAGAGCTCAAGTTGGCTGGAAATCCGTGGTACCCCTGGGCCGAGGAGGCTGTGCAGTCAAAACTTCTACTTTGTCAGATTATTGCAAACTTTCGCTCTGTTGGATACAAGTTGTATGCTTCAGTGGATATCAGTTATGGAACGGAAGGGAGGGATTTGGAATCTTGGGTGTTTAGAAAGGTCACACCAAATTGGCAGTGAGAGGCACTATTACAATTAATCTATGAGAAATCATGAGTTTGCCGAAATTATCTTGTCTGATTTCATGCATTGAATATACTTAAAGTTTTAAGTATTTTATCCATGTTTTGTATAATATTCCACACTGTACGTATTATTTTTCGCATTCCACTACATGGAATAGAGCTTATGAGTTATGCACAAAAAAGTGTACAATATTAAATAATAAATAAATAATAAACACTGTTCAATTTAATGCACTGATAAATTGTTCAAGTACGTCGTTTCGTTAGGTAACATTCCTAAGACTCCTAACCACCTCAAACTTTTTATTACAGGGAGTGACAGTGAGCATCGTACGTACTTTATTCCACAAAACTTGCAACTTCGCACAAAGTTATTAACACATTTACAGGTTAACCAAAATCTTGTGACATCTTTACCTGCCTACCAGCATATTTCATTTCCAGTAATACATCATCTTAACGAGTACATACTTTCCAACTTTAAACTTTTCTGAACTGAAAAAAAAACGAAAACTTTTCCTATCGAAGGGGTCTAACATAGTATATATACCTCAAGCCTGTATTCCAGTCCCATCTCATTAACATCTTCCAGTTCACAACTTCTTCCTAAAAGCAATAAACTGTGAAAAGATCCACATTGTACAATCAATCATTACACGTAATCTACTAAAAAAAAGAAACTTTCTCAAGCAGAATTTAATTTGCTCGTTTGGCAGCCTCATTACTAACGACAAAAATTTGAACCAGAAAACTTCGTTATTTCTAGTCATTTTCTAATAACGATTCCATTTTTCACCAAGTTGAGTCGATACGACCATATATACAGTTCCACACTTCATCCTGCACATCCCGTTACAAATATAGGAAATACTTAGAAAGCGATAAATTTCTCTCCGCTCGAAACGCTTTGACGAATTTGCATGAAAGTAATAACCTCCACGCTTTACCGGTGTGTGAAGCGATCCAGATGTGAGCCACTTTCTCCCCCAATATATTTCTGCTCCTGTCTCTCCAGCAAACTTTTTTCTCCAGCTACAGCATATATAGTCCTAGTTCTTCCTTGCGTCCTACTTGAAATCCACACTTTTCTTTCACCATAAACTACAATGTTCACGGCAATGTCCTTATTATTTAAGTTTCAAATCTCTTTTGACTTTCAGCCTGCATGTGCGGGTCTATATGTTGCGAAAACTGGGTATTAATATACGTGGTATTCTCATTTTCCACTGGATCATAAAAAATCCAGTACATATATTTTTGAAAGCTGCATCATCATCATCTTTGTCACATCACGTAGTCGTTGCATGACCATGAACGTATAACAGACACTAATGTGTGCATATACCTATCCTACATAATATCGTTCCCTTGCTTTCACGGGAATGTTATGACATCTTAGAAAGAGAGAACAGAGGAAGTTGCTTCTTCAGCATTAGTCCTGCAACGCACAACAGACATGGCCACCAGTCCACAGTCCACCAGCATCATCAAAATAACATATCAGTTCTGATGACGCAGACGGCTTTAGCTGGTTCACTTTCCGTCAAAAGGACAAACCTCAGAGATCACGTATTTTTTTTCTCGCATTCCCTGGATTCCACCATGAATAGCTCACAATACACCCAAGACTCCCGTTTCCCGTGACTTATACTCCTTTCAACCTCCTCGCATCCCTCCTATCTCCTATCCGCAAAAAAATGTGTCCCGATATATGTAAAATGTATGTGAAATCTAGGAAAAAATATTTAAATTTCAACAACGCAACGATACACACACGAATACGATAATATGCTAATATCCATTCTCGACTCATGTTCGCCGTTCACCTTCCATCCCATATTTTCCACTGGATTACCATTGACTCCAAAAAATAATTTCCCCGATAACCGCAAAACCAAGAATGCCGTTCCATAAACGACTCCCCGAAATTCCCGACATTCAGGCAGACAGCATGCCAGTCTCCACTTTCCAATTGAATTTTTGTGGCTTTTTCCATTTTCCACCGTGAATGTTTATTCCTGGAACATTACAAACGTTACAATGAGCCCTTTTAGTTTTTTTTAAAACTCCTTCCCATATCTCTTCAACTGAAAAGTGAAAGCTTTTTGGAAGCCATCTAGCCCCTAGTCCTTAGTCCCGTAGTCCCTTCCTTTCCACAGCATCCCAGGTTTTTTTTGTCCAAAAGTCAGGTGAAAGCTTGGAATCTCTCTCCAGTTGTGCATCAACACTGGCCCAGTGAGCACGCACGAGCATCCAAAAGTCACAAGGTATATTTATACATGTCCCTCTCTCCCTCCAACTCGCTTGTTCCTCCACACTCATAGTAAGCTACCTCCAAACCAAACCTCCATGCATCTCCCTCCACAAGGATGTCTCTCGCTTTTGCCTTCCCCTGGCCTCTCTGAAATACCACATTTCCTCTGGCATATCAGCTGTGAAGGCGCACTTTTTCCATTTTTCGCCCAAAAAAGTCCTCTTCTCCTCGGGTACATGATACATGCCACCGCAGCAAATATACGTAGCCTAACCCTTTTCCTTGCACTGCTGCATGTATTGCATGTGTATGTGTATCCACACCGTCCAGTTCCATTTCCATTGTGTTGTAGATTGTAGAAGTAGAAGTGTTATAGTGTGTGTATTGACTCCTCCAAAAAAAAAAAAAAGTTGTGGTGGTGGTGGATGGAACATCATCTGTCACTTCTTGTTTCTGTTCTTCACACATAATATTCATTCTCTCTCTCTCTCTCTCTGTGTGTGTATGTATACGTGTGTGCTTTTTAGTCTATCCTTCCACATTTTTACATTAGGATACGTGATTAAAACTAGAGAGCACATGTTTGGTTTCCTCACCTTATTAAAACCCCGATATTACATTAATGATTTCCAATTAAATCTGTAAATATATTATCCTGTTTTATGTCTAAAGTATTTTCCCACTTTGTTAGTGTGCGTGCTTCCCGTGTAGCATAGATGGTTTTAGGTAGATAATTATTACCTAATAACTTTAAGGTCGTGAACTGCGCTTGGAAGCGTGTAAAACGAGTGCATTTTTGAGGACAATAATAATAACACATTTAAACTACTCGCCTTAGTGTGTTTATAGCTGAATGAAGCCTTACAAAAAGTAGTTTAGGAATAACGAAAAAAGTTTCTTCAAATAATAAGTGCTTTTTCTTAGCCTTAATAAAATAGTCAATAAAATAGTTGATAGTTTATTCGAAAGTTGAATAAGAAAAATTGTGGTTTGTTAGTCAATCCGGTCGACAAATTGTGTTCAATATTTTAAAGGAAAAAATAGCACTCTAAAGGTATAATTTGGGTTGCCATTTCGTGGTGTATTTTTACAGTGATAACCTACTCCTGACTGATAACTACAAAAACTCGATAACCACCAACCACTGCTGACTGCTGACTGCTCTTTTTCTTTTGGAAGGTTAAGTATAAGGATAACCTGAAGAAGGTCGAAGCTAAAGGTGAGAATACTATGCTTTTGTTTTACATGCTGTTTTAAAAATTTAAGGTGTGAAGGCGCATGCATCATGGCGCATTCGACTTGATTTCAGATTTCACATTCAATATTTAAAACCGCAGGCCATGTCACAATTAATTGCGAGTTACAAAATTAGATTATTGAAGCCGATTACCTATGCCAAGCTATGAAATAACAGCGTTTGAACCCACATTGTGCATTGCATTGTCACAAATTCTTGACAACTATAATGACAGTCATTTGCATCGGCAATTCGGCAGTTATTACGTACACACACGATGTCGACAAAATTGACAATTTGCCACTGTCATTTCATCCAGTCTAGTTGTATCATTTTCCATAATTATAATTCATAAATTCGTGATGTTTTTGGCGACTATCAACTGCGCTACAAATTGCTGTTGACCAACCAAGGGCAATAATAATCAGGAAGTAGTACACCGTGTGTTTTTTGGAACACATTTCCCTTTCTAAATTGGAACAACGAACGAAAACGAAGGCGTTATACGTGTACTCCTTCTTCGCAGTTCACAAGACTTTCATTACGTTAATGTTCATCCAGCCGGAATATCTATCCGCAATCCACACACAGTTCATGACAACGTCTGCCCAAGGCCGGGATAGCCTTCCATCCGAAAATCAGATTTGGCAGGGATCAGGGTCTTCTCGCAAAACTTGTGCAAAAGTGGAGCAGTCACGACATACCAATTTCTTTTTATGGATTAAAGGTAGATTTGGTAGATCAAATGCACCCAGCAAGCCATATCCTACCTATTTTTTCCGTTTTATTGGATTCCTTGCTCACGTCAATTGCTGTTAGGAAGTCGGCTTGTAATCCTTACGATCCCGATTTTAACCATATAAATATTTGAGATGACGTGACGTGTGCCAATCTCTTATGACATATATTGCACCGCTCTTCTTCCTCTTTTGTGGCTTGTGGTCTCTCTCCTTCTCTTTCTCAGAGACAAAAGGTGTTATGTGTCAACTTCATGTTTCGCATCAATAATGTAGTGGACACATTCCTCCTCAAGAAAACAGAGTGAATATATATTATTATCATTAGTATTAGTTGTGCAATGTCTTTACTCAAAATGACAAATTCCATTTACGCTCTAGGCGTCCAGTGAAAATTTATTAGATCCAGAAAACCACTTAGGTATTTGTTTTTGTCCTTCCACGTAAATAACAATATTGTTCTTCAGTTTCTGAGAAATTCGACTAACCAAACGTACACAAAACAAACATCAAATATTGAAAATGCCTTGTATGGCCAATATAGCCATAACACTTCCACTCGGTTCTTCCAAAATTCCGGCACGAAACGGGCATCGAAGCATTTCACGATATTACACTCGTCCTGAATTATAAATAGATTTGGTGTGTAGTCAACATAACGCCCGCACTCCATTTCCCATCATCACATTCATCAGGAGGGGCAGCAACAGTGTGTGTTTCCGTTTTGGCTCCTATCTGGCCAGGTAATTAGCTAATATAAACACAGTCTCGTCAGCATTTCACGTAAATGAACTCCCAGCTCCCTGCTGAGAATCCAGAGTACAACAGGGAACGGGTATATTAATTTTCTCGCTTTTATTTTGAAATTCGACATGTACGTATATAAAACTCATTTGTTCACGTCGCCATATACACTCGCCACTCACGGCCATCCAGGTGCTTCGATCCGTAAAATAACCGTTTTTTTCGCTCCAAGCAGCTCCAAAAGCAATTTCGAGTTGAGCCGGACTACTCATCTCCCGAAACTGCCACTTTTATCCTCATTTTACATAACTTTAGGCGCAATTATCCTTAAACTTCGTCAGGTGTCTGCAAATTAAAAGCAAATATGTTGGCGTACACGGCATACGAGATGAAATCTTTCGTCGTCTGTTTTCATATAAAACACAAAGTTTTATGCACACTTCGGAAAGATAAATTGCCCATAAAACCACAGCAGCGTGTCTAGTGTCTGGTTTAACATGCATATTCAGTAGTATATAGTGTACCCATCCAGATACCCACATAATATGACATGGAGTACACAAACTTTTTTCCTCGAATAATAATGATACTGAACTAAACATGAATGTTTGGAGGCTGGAGTGTATAGATAACGAAGGACTTGAGGTTCAGTATATCACACAGACTAAATTCAATTACAAGGAAAATACATCTTATAAATACATCTTATGCCTAGCCTTACATCTATCCTTTTTTCCGTTACAGAACACCTCTCAACTCAACGGAGGAGTTTTGATGTCAGTGACGTAACAGCCGGGAGCTACTCTTAGATTCTGTAGAAAAGCAGAGTTTCACTGGATCATCACCACATTCAACGGCTGTGCGTGGTACGGAGTGCGCTTACAGGGAAAACTTCTCGCCCGACCTCTGACTGACATCACCGGAAGGGAAAAGCTGGATTTCTCACGGAAAACGAGAGCTTGAGACCAGTGCACACGGCACAGGAGAATAAATCATTTTTCCGGTTAAATTGAACGCAAAACACGAGAAATTGACTTCAGGTTGGCGCTACTCAGCAGAGCAGGTATTACACCAAAGAGAGGACAAGGGAATTAAGTCGGATTCTCAACTGGAAAGTTTACTCTGGATACCCAGCCATGGTGAAAATGGTGGAGTAAGAACAAAAGTGTGTTTTGTATAGTTTTGGGTGTATTCCGTCAACCACACGTCCACACAGATTTACTCCAAATTGAAACGAACCGGAGTCAACATGTTTCTTCGTGCAGGAATCCTCCCCACCTCGGCTTCCCCATCCCAGGCAGCATCCCGCTCAGCGATATCAAACATTATGGGGGCATTAGGGTGTTCATCTGTATCGCCGAATACTCCAGTCTCCATCTTGGGCAACCCTCTCGAGACAAAATCACTGGATGACCAGTGCCAACCCCGAGATTCAAAGTTCTCAGCCCGAACTGATGCTTCCCATAAGTTATCCCCTCCATCAAGTTTCGGAGTGACTAGGGGCACTAATGGGAGCAGAAGTAATCTCTGGAAATGGGAAACAACAATTCCGACAAGTTATCATCATCACGTTCAGCCATTTATCCAAAGCCGGAGACTGTACCACCATAGCTATTTTTATCCGGCAGCTGAAATGGACAAGCAACAAAGGTGGAGCTCCCCAAAAGTCCAGATTTTCCTCCGAGAATCTCCCCAAATCCGATATTTTTCTGTGGGCCGTAGTGATAGACAAAGTGCAAAGGACGATAATCCCGGTAATAAAAGTCCTGCCAGTAGTGGAAATCCTAATGAAGGTGATTCCGGAACAAGTCCAAAGCCGCAAATGTGCGTAGTGACAATAAAGGATGGACTTGAGACTAGAGAGGCAGCTACCGACTTTCTCGGCCAGCTCACGGATCACCAGAAGCAACTCATTTACCACACATTAAATATTGAGATTCTGAGAGACAAGTATGAGGGTCATTTAGGCTCGTCGAGGTTGGAGTCACATCACTACTTGTCTAAATTCGGGAGACCTGCCACTGCCAAAGAGGACCCCACTGGGACGTTATGTGAGGTCTCGCCGAGATGGTTGCATGCTCGACTGGGTAAGTGGAAAATATTTTTCTTCCAATTTTTGGGAAAACGGGAAGGGGGGCAATGGGACGCTGTCCGTTTTTCCAGGTGCTAAGCGAAAAAATCCGTTTGTAATAGAAACAGATTTAACGGTCGAATACGCGTTTGTTTCCTTTGATGTTCACGTCCGTCCACGTCGGGGCAAGCCAAGTTTATAAATTTTTCACATTTCCTTTCTCCTCCTCTCGCTCGACTCGGATTTTTCGCTATAAAATATAAAAACAACTTGCTCATTTGAAAGCACTTAGGTGTTGCGAAACTTTGTCGATAAAAATCTTACTTGGACGAGTTACTCTTTCTTCAACACTCCAAGATTCTCTTATACTAATTTTACTACAAACCCTAAGGTTGTTTGTGTGATTATATTACCCATTTTATTCATTCCACTTCTGTGCCTGTAAGCCCAACTCCTTGAAGCGAGTAACGCTTTGGAAGAGATTTGTCATCTCTTGTAATTCACGCTTGGTCTTCCCTCTTCAAACCAATGCGTATCTCCTTTCACACTTGGTTAACTTCGTCCATCTGTTCTAGACTTTCCGAATAACAGGCTATGTTGTAGTACAAAACCTACACTGTTTCCTCCCATTTCAGTTTCTCGTCATGCTCCAACTTCATTTTGATGTACATCTTGCTCCACTTTAAATCCTCTTTGGAGACGTCAACCATGACAAGCCTTGAAATTCCACATATCACAATTTCTAAAAGGAAAATACTCTTGGAAATGCCTTGGAGCACCTGTCAAGCCCTATTTATATAGTTAACTCTCCCTTTCAACAGCTCTTTCCAGTTATTGATCCCGTCAAAATGGACATTGCAAATTGCACTCGATTCCTCCCATTCCACTACTAGCCCACTCCAACTCCATGCCATGGAGAAAATTAAGTAAAGCCCTACAGTCGCGACATGGCGTTCCATGATCTTTCATGTTTTTATAGCACTCTGTTTCACCCGGAAACAGCCTCATAAAATCCATTTCATATCATCCGCAACTCCAACTCTACAAAACTGTGTACTCCCGGGATTCATGTCGACTTCCCGAATGGTCTCATCCTCTTGTCCCCATTTTTGGGAGTAAAAAGAGGAAATAAAATTGGGATACACAACATAAAACTGAGTTTTTAGTGTAGGACTTCTTTTTATAATTCGTTTGATTTGACTACAGAATAAAATGCTAGTCTTCAATTTGCATTATTGTCAATCTCTTGAACACATCATCCAGTTTCTACTTGAAATCTGTAGATTTTTCCACTTCCCCCCTAATCAGCTCTTCAGAGGGAGGATATTTTTTTTATTGTGGACTCTTCCTCTGTCCTGATTTATGCCACAGTTGAAAGCTCGCAATCCTTTTGGGATTTGATAAAATGCACGAAGATAACAAGCTTACCGTCAACAACTGGGTGAGCACTGAGCAGTGAGCAGGTGGAAAAAGCAAGTCTGCTTGACATGCATGTCACACTGGAACACTTTTTTTAATGCATCTGTTTCACATTACCTTGACTCGAAGACAAAAGTGAGCTTGGAGTGTGTGCTCTCCAAAAGTGAGAATAACTTTTTATACCGGTGATTGGAAGGAATCTGTGGTATTTCGGAGTATAGTGGAGTCACATGTCTGTTTTCAATCAGTTCTAAAAAGTTCTCCTTTGTCTCTGTTGACTAAGGGCAAACATGGAATTCCTTTGAAATTGGGATGTGCAAAGATCATTAGATTCAGAGCAGCCTAATTTCTTTTCCCTCGGAAACTATGAACCATTTTAAGTTGGTATGATCCTATTTAAGTCCAAAGTTGGGCAAATAGAGTTTCCTATAAAAAATAAGTTTTATTTTTAGCTTCCTAAAGTTTTGGAGCAATGAAGCGAGGACTTTTCTAATTATCCTCTTAAACGCAGTGACATCCCACCTGTAATTCAGTACCGCATGGGCAACCCTATACAAATTATTTTAGAACAGGGATCAAATTAAAGTGGGTAATTTTACGGTGTGATGCACCTTAATTTGAAGGCACGGTTCTGTTGTTATTGTTTACCGTTTTAGAGCTCGCTCCGTGAAAAAACTAGGTTTAAACTCGCATATCCTCTCATGAAAGAAGCATCGTGTTCCTTGGAATGATGGAAAAACATTGGCGAAACTAGTGAAATCGAATTTCCTTTGATAAACGATGTTTGACTTCCCTTTGATCTTGGAGTTGCCTTGGCCTGGCAATTCTCTCTCAACGAAAAAAATGCCCGACTTTGAGTGCGGTGCTGGGCTTCTCCAACTGGAAAGTTATACATTTTTCCTTGTTGGTGGTGCTTGGATGAGTGATGGCTCCACGGCGGGCACAAGCACAAGCAAACTCTATTTATTATTAAAATCGTGTGTTTCCATATCCTTTCCCTGGATCTTCGACAAGTGTACAGTTAAGCGATTTCTCAGTGTTTTGGAGCAAGATTGACATGTTTCCATTTGATTATTCAAAATATCCTTGTTCGAAAAGTGCTCTCTGGGAAAAAAAATCCAACAATTCTATGGAAAATGTCAATAGCAGGGTATTTTTAGAGACATGCCATTACTTAAGTTTGGTAGGTCGTTGTGGAACAAAAGTGGACCACAAAAGCAAATACAACACACACACACACACACTTACAGAGTTGATGTTACAAGAGGTTCCTGTCCGGGAAATGTTGGTGGAGGCAGGAGCGGAAGTGGTGGGTAAACAAAGCACCACTTTAGAATGTTTTGTACCATGCAATCCCATAAAATGGAATCATCTCTTGTTTCATTTTATTCTTCAGAATTGAGTCGAGTCCGTGTGTATCTGATAATCTTGACGATTACGTTACTACCTATGCTAACATCCTTTCTGTAAAATTGATAAGGTTTCTAGAGATTTTATGAAATTCCCACGACTGCTGGCATGCCAAGGGGTGATTAAAAATGGAAAATGTTGTTCCAGTCGTGGAACTCTTCTCCAATGTATACTTTTTTCCCAATAATCAGGTCACCCGCGACCCGAAGGCTATACACAGTTCCAAGCAATCAGTAAACCAGCATGAATATTAATTTACATTCGGCTCTGAAAACTTGTGTTCTTCATCCGGTCATTCAGGAACAAAAGCCAAAGTCCATGTGTAGCTATATTGTATATATCGTCGATATAAACATTAACATTCACTATAAATATTAGATGGAACGAGGGAATCAAGGGAAAATCGAAGTCATTTTTCCACCGGGTGTTCATTCTCTCAAAAAATTATTCATCGTTCTTCTTTTGTGGAACGATATAGAGTTCCACACGAGATGCTCGAGTCGAGTTTCGTATTTCCCCATGATGAAAGTTTAAATAGGGCAACAAGAACTTTCGATTGCAATATGCAGAACCTCCAGGCCTCCAGCTCAATTTAATATAGTGGCTGGATCATTAAATATGCTGTTTTTGTGCAGGGTGCACACTCTAATTAGAAAACCTTCCGATTCCAATCAGTCCATGTACTTAAAGGAATTTCCCATTTGACTCCAGCAGCCCCACAAGGGACAAGGGGGGCTTACGTGAGTACTCTATATTTCCCTTGATAAATGCAATGCAACCCATCTAATTTGCAAAAAAGTCCTCCGCGAGTTTGGGCTGAATGCTAAATATACATTTCATTTTTCATTTACAAAGCTCACATTTATCCTTCGTTTCGTGCAAAAGCAAAATTCGTTGGAGCTGCTGCTGGAGGGAATGAATAGAATGAATGAGTAGAGAAGAAGTCTTTGAAAGGGAGCGGAATGGAATGTGAGAGCTATTGGAAATCGAATACATAGGAGCACTCCGCGCTCGCTTTCATTCTGCCTTTTTTCATCTGGTATAAATTTACAAAAGTTGAAATTCTCGGGGGACGTGAATACCCAATATTGGGAAAAATTGGCTTCAATTTCCAAATTTCGCTGAATGCAAAGTGGGTTGCCGCCGCCCGCCGGAATAGGATCCCTTTTAATTTTAAAATATGCTTTGTAAATGGAAACTAGTAAAAAAGATAAAACGACTGTTTTTTTAGCCCATTTTAAATAACAACAAAATTATCAGCTAGTTTGCGTTGAGACCACGCGCAGTTTTGCATTATAAACTGTGGAATACATCAAGCTATATAGTGCGTGATCACGATAACTCTCTGGATCTAATTCCCTCGAGGATTTTTATTTCCTCGGGATATTACTTTCCTTTAGGGACCTTTCAAGTCAAAGTCAGTCCTACGCGCTTTCCCCTTCTTCCTCCTTCTGAAACTTTCAGAAAAGGAGTCTCAGGTAGACGGAAATGGTAGAAAAATGAGATGAAGTATCTTTTATGCATACATTGAATTTAATAAGGGTGACGGGAGATGAAAGCTTATGCTTTTTTTATCCCCAACAACAATCTTCGTCGGATGGGGGAAAATGGATTATAAAACATATACCAAGTTTACATGATAATAGAAACTGTAGTAATTTGCTTTTCCAGGGAGCTTTCGGGCCTGGCTCCTCGCGTGGCTCCCAAGCACGAACGATGCAATAACAACGAGTGGGATAAAGTTTGCAAAGGATAATGGATTTTTATGACATGTAACCTCCAAAAAATGGGATGTTCTGTACGTATAGCTCCTAGGCTGAGTGGGATCTTGTATATTTGCTTGTTGATGAAAAAAGAAGAAAGTTTTCTTTAGAAAAGGTTGATGAATATCAGCCTCCAGCACATTATTCATATTCTGATGTGTCCTCCGAATGATAAATATTTCATGATTTTTAGAGAAAAAAACTTTATCTTTGAATGGAGTCATGCATATCTCGGCTTTCCCAAATGATCGCGTCATATGGCAGTGACATGTTTGCATAATTAAATTTTACTTTGACAAAAAATCCCACTTCGTCACGAGACTACAAAAAACGTAAAACTTTTGTGCGAAAAACTTTTTTCTATTCATTGTTCCAGCTATTCGCGTGTACAAAGGTGGGAAGGAGTGTGGGTGAGCACTTGAGAAAAAAAAAATTAAATTACCGAGTCTTGCGAGGAAAATAAGAGTTCATCACGAAAAAGTATCTGTTTCACCTGGAGAACAAAGTTAGTAAATCATGGTCTCTTCTCCGGTGGGAAAATGACAAAGTACAAAGTAATATTGTGAGGGTAGCAGCAATATATTGCGTGTACTCCTATTATATTCCCTCGTGCGTTGGTGGCTCCCATGTCAGCCTTTTCCTTGGCTTTTGCTTTTGTACAAAAGTAGCAGGATTTTTAAGACAAGGAAGGGATTAATCTTTTGTGATTAAGTCGACTGCGGAAAGTAGGCTATCTCGTTGGGCGTATATATTCCAAGGCACAACGTGATACCGACAACCCCCCAAACTTCCTGTTGAATACGAAACGAAACAATAGAGCTCGCACAGCGACACAAAATTAATCGATCTTGTCTTGGCTAAATTGCACAGAAAGTGGAGCACTTTGTCGGAAAAAAAGTTTTCACTTTCAGATTTTGGTGAAAGTGCATGATGGAGAAATGCGATGTGTGGTTCTCTAAAAACTTTTTAATTATATTCATTTACAATGGCTGACACCAAAACCCCGTGTGGTCCATTAGAAATTACAGAGTTTTGGGTAATTTGTCAGGAATGAATTATATATAGATGATTTTGGGAAACACTTGTATCCACTGTGGTTTTACTTGCGTAAAATATTGACAAAAAACTTTTCTTTTTTTCCTTACAGATGAGAAAGCGCCACCAGCTCCAGCGTCAGCGATTTGGGCAGGTAAAAGCAACCAAGAGGACCAAAAATAGCTCGTATTTCGTATTGTACTTTTTAAGCCATGCTCCATCCTCCTCCCTTCCTGTTACGGAGCACCGTCAAGCATAAATCTTATAATCCAGGGAATATTTTGGACTAATGATACCCCCAACTTTCTCCTCTTGTACTCATACTTCCTTCCTTCCACACTCCCCAACAACCCAAGCACTTTTTTCACTTTTCGATCAATATAGGCTCTTGTATTTCATAAATGACCATCTGCCGCAACAGATACCCCACCTCCATGGAATACTTTTTTGTCAGAGAGTAAATCAAACTTGGAATGCTAGCCTATATACAAAAATATCCCATTTAGATGATTACCCCCTAAATGAACAAATTCCACTCTAGTTTTTTTTATTAAAGATAAACGAGTACTTTCCCATTATTTGCACAACAATACAACCTCCATTTGAGAATGAAGATGTTTCTGAAGCCCACAGAACAGAAATAACTCGTACAATATGGGGTGGTATCTCTCCGTGGTTCCGCGGCATGCCTTCCTTTTTTCACCCCATTCAATCTCCAAAAAAGGGAACTTCACTATTTGACTTTCTGTCTTTTCACATCTGCACCCAGGACTAAAGACGATGAAGTTGATGAGAAGTATTTACATGGCTAATTTCTATTCATCATCCGGGCATCCCGTTTTAAACCTGCTTTTACCCATTTCCACTTTTGTAACCGTGCCTTGAGTAAATATAGACTTGAGTTGAAAAGAGAGCAATTTTCACATCGTCAAATATTACGTACACACATACGAGTATATATATCTACTATACCACTCCACTTCAGTCACTCGCAGTCTTGGTGTGTGTAGGTGAGCAGTGAAAACGGAAATCCTCAAAGGAACTCAGGTTTTGTGAGGAAATCTTTTATTAAATTGGATGTGATTCTCGGGAAAAGTGGAGCCTGGTGCCTGTGGGTACACACACACACTTTTCATATAATACCATATTGTTCACCTTTAGACCAAGAAGGTGACTTTTATGTTGTGCAACATCCTTTGCCTTTTCACTTTTAGCAATCAAAGAAAAAAATAGGTCTCGAAACAGAACAGAAAAGCCATATATTTCTCAAAAAAAATTGTTACATTTTCGTCAGGTCATCATCAAAAGCTCATTCCTTTTCACCCAGATTTTGTCTAATGCATTTCGAACGAAATAAGTTGGTCTCAGGGAGGGAAGGGATCAATAAAAAAGCTTTGGTATTATTGCACTATCCCCCAAAATATATGTGAATATTCAAAGCACATTTTCCATCACTCACTCATCCACTCCCACTCCCATCACGTCCACTGTGTGGTCGTGGTCAATCTTGTGTATTTTTCTATTTTATTCACTATTCTTTTTTATGTGGGTTTCTCTCTGGTGACGGTTCGGGTGACTTCATCGCATGTTCTCATTCATTCTTGATGTGGTTGGTCGTTTCTCTATCTGGATTCACACAGTGGCTCTCAAGAATGCCTTACCTTTCATTGGTTTCGGATTTCTCGACAATCTCATCATGATCCTGGCGGTATGTCGTTTTGTACAATATGGGTAGTGGGTACTACAGTTGTTCTCCAAAAAAAAATTTAATGACAAAGACACTCCTTCGCACGCCTGCTTTTGATAGTAGTACCCGCTTTGATTGCAAAAAGGCTTTCCTACTTTCTAGCTTCAATAATAATGTGTGTGCTGTGCGTGATTCTCATTGTGAATGGGTACTTTTAGTAGTACACTTACCTTGTTTTCCGTGATTATACGCTTCTCTGCATTTTCCCTTTGTGAAGCTTTTAGAGTTTATGTAAAAAGTTGGCATATATTTGAGTTGAGGGTAATTAAATGAATTCAAGCCCGCAGCGCAGATAGTGTATACTTACTCCAGTTTCAAGTGCCCTTATATAATTTGACTCTATATTTGAGCTGGATGACACATTCTCCCCTCCTATCCTCTACTCCTTTGTTTGCAAGTCGAGCGAACCTCCATTTGCATTTCCCTTTGAAATGTACTTACGGCGCAATACCATCAAAATAATGAATTATGAATACTGCTTTATTGCCTGTTATCATATATTTCTGGAGGCAGTACGTAGTGCACTCTGTGTAGCTCTTTTAAGACCGACTTGAAAAATATGAAGGGATTAAGAGCATTATTTGAGAAAATGACTTTTTTGATGGTGGATGGGGTATAACTGTTCCATAGACGGCGGAATTTCCATTTTTTCAGAATACATTTTTCAGAGAGAAGCACTTTTCATTTTTCTTTGTAAAAAGTAATCCGAGTGGGCCACTACTACTACTGCTGCACCTTGTACGAGAGTTGCACTGTGTCGTGTAGCAATTTCTCTTCGAAATTTATTTGCTTCGTAGGGAAAAGTGAAAGTTCTCATCTGGCTGCTGCTGATGATGCTGATGACTGTTGAATTATTTGTGTTTTTTTACATGGCCCACTCTTTACACTAAAGATACTATCTAAACCCCATTCGAGTCGACATTTTGAAGGATGTTTGGAGCTAAAAGGATTTTTCCTTGAAAGCAAGGATTTTTTTACAATGTATTAAAAGGGCTGGAAGGAAGATATGGTGGAAGCTCAGGTGTTGAGAACGTAACAGATTCTCATGATGTGCCAGAGTGTCACTCGCACTCACAACACAAACCCTCCAATTTAGTTAGACTAGGAAATAGTGTAATGAAGGTATAGGAGCTAAAGCTGGGTGTTGAAGTTGAGAAATGAAAAATCCACTATATGTTCCCCTCCCCGTCCTGTTTATTAAGGAACGAGAGTGAAAGAACTGACTGAATCTTATTTATCCATTTCCCATTGTTCAACTTTTTAATGCTGATCCCACACTGATGCTTTTCCAGGAAAAAATCGAGAGGTAGAAATTGGAGAGAAGGATTTTTTTTAAAGAGAAAGTGAAATTCAATCCATTTTCGTTTCGATTTTTTCCCTGCTCGTAAATTTCGTAGCGTATTGCCAATTCGACATGTGTGCGAAAATAAATTAAAAACCTTGTAATGGACTAGACACACGGAAATTACAGTACAAATCGCACATGGGGAATCTGAATGGATTTTCCTTGGGAAATTGGTAGCTCTTTCCGCTTTTTTGGCAGATAGGAACTTAATTTGATTTTAAATTAAGCACACATTTAAAAACTCGTAGCGAGAGAGCAATTGTGCGCCATCCATTAACGTGGATTTTCTCTCTGTTCCCTTCATTTATTGCTTAGCCCGTTGTAAAACCAAGAACATATAATTTATTTCCCCACGAAATGCTTTTTTTCGGCCATTTCCTGTCCCCAGGGAATTGTCGGAAAGAGAAACAGGTAACTTGTCAAATTACACAATGCATTGCATCTTTCTTATCTTGTGGAAGCCGCGTACGTGAGCATTGCGATCACATTTTATTTGGGCCATCCTATTGTAAAGAAACTGACTGATTCTTTAAGAATATCCTCCAGCTTCCTATGTATGCGTCCTGGTTTTCGCGTTTTCTTCTCCGCTTTTGCTATATATACGTATTTTGTGCTGATGCTCCATCGGGAATTTACGACCGTCTTGGGATGCTACATTATGTCAGTTTTTCTGCACAAGGGCTGTTATGCATGAGTGTTCTGGGCTTCATGTATTTTTGTATCCATTCTCTAGTTAAATATTTATTTTAATGTGTTTTAGCCCAAGGGCTTTTCTGTGTTGTTCCTTTTGTGCGCTTACTGCTTATACCGTTGAAGATGTGTTCTTTAAGATGACATGCGGGGGAAAGTGCTCCCCTTTTTCGGCTCTTTTCACGGCTTGCTAGGTTTTAACTATGTGCTCCTTTACTACATGCTTTGCTGAATAAAGAAATCCGTGAGAATCCAAGTGAAACCTTTTGATGATCCCATTGTTTTTTTTGAGTGAATGTGAACCCCTTAAGTATTCCATAGGTGTGTAGTTTTAATCGATGAGGTTGTCACAAAAGAAAGAAATGCGGCGTTTTTCTTATAGAATAGTGTGAAAGTAGAGCTAGTACTAGTAGCTAGTAGCTAGTAGTAGTGCTTGCTGTCGTATATTTGCATTACTTTTTCAGGTCAAAATCCCTTGAGATCTTCTTGCTCGTATTTTTGTTCTAATTTATTTTATTTCTGACTCCGCAGGGAGACTACATTGATCTCACAATCGGAACAGCTTTAGGAATATCCACGATGGCAGCCGCCGCTCTTGGGAATACCATTTCAGACGTGGCAGGCATAGGCTCAGCCTGGTATGTCGAGGCATTTGCGGCAAAACTAGGAATCAAGGATCCTGACCTCACTCCCAGTCAAATGGCTTCAAGTTCGGTACGATGGGCGTGTAATCTTGGGCGAGCCTTTGGGGTTACGATTGGCTGTCTCCTGGGAATGTTCCCCCTCCTCTTTCTCCCCAGCGCGGAAGAAATCAAGGAACGGGAATTGCTGAAAAATCAGGGGAAATGCGACGAAAATGAGGGTACAAAGAAGGGTGAAGAAGCTCCCTCAAAATTCGCGTAGACTATATAACAGACGAATATTATTGTAAATGCAATAGGACAAGCAAAAAAATTTGTAACAAGGTGCAATATTCTATCCAAACGGTATAGATTTTAAATGACCTTCGAAAATAACTTTTTCATATAGGAACCCTATTAAATGTCCGAGGAAGAATAGTGGATGGGCGTGTTGTTGTAATATGGTTTAAAGTTTAGACTGTGTTGTGTTAAATTTTAAATGAAAACAATCCAGCAGCACAAATTAGTCACAAAAGGACTGTATATAACTATTAAGGTTAACGATTTTTGTGTGATTTTACAAGAGTACTTTTACTTACATTGTACCACTCACATTTTTTAATCGAGATTGACGCGATTCACGAACGAGCAAGTGTACGAAGAAGGTTTGCAAATAATGCAGTTGAATGCCGTACGAAAAGACAGTCTGTAGCTTCGTTTGAATTATAATATCTATGCATGTAAAAGATTATATATTTAATGTTATATGAAGGTGCTTTGAGGATTTAAACCTATTGTGCTCCGAAATAATCCCTGATACCTACCTACCTACCATTCCCTCTTGAAAATGGTGACTGTTTTTGTATTATTAACGACTCTTTCCCGTGTCAGTATTCCATTTCTTGCATTTCGCCATTTTATATAAGATTTGACTTTTATAATGGGGTATTGACATTTTATTTACAAAAATGTATTTCATTTTTAGTATTTCTTTGTAGCTGCTACTGCTGCATTAAAAGTATTTTACAGAGATGTTTTAAGATTTTAGATACGAATCATGCTTATTTTATTGTATTTTTCTTGAGAATGTATAAACCGTTAGATCTTAATGTAATCCATCCTATGTACTACTACATAAACCCACATGAGCAACTTTTTTAAATGGACCAACTCTGCTGCTCCAGGGACAGCTATTTAATATGAGACATCATCATCATCATCATCATCATCAAAACGAGTAACTTTGGTAAAACAAATCCTATTTGCTCATGTTCAGCCCTAAATCATTGTGCCTCGGCCTGTACTAAACTCATCAAAAAGTTCAGAAAATACCTTTTAATATAATATATGACACTAATCTCTTCCGGCTATACTTTCTTCAGGTGTGTTGTGAACAAAGTTCTTACTCTAGAGCGTTAGCCGTTAGTTGAATTGTCGTTATATAAGTTGTAGTACCGTGACACTATATCATTGTTGTTACATGTTTGCTTTTAAAAGATCCAGAATAAAAATTCGTAATAAACTCATTTGTAGTAACAAATTGTGTAACAAGTGGCACTGATAATTGAGCTGAGCACCACCACCATATTCTTATCCTTACAGGTTTCACGTGATTTGATTCGCAGAGCAAAGCAGTTGTCATTCATGCCTAGAGA
>JAANSN010002979.1:0-20883 GCA_036850665.1 Dicranocentrus wangi | reverse complement strand
AGCCTAATTGAAAAAGGATGGTGAAAAGGGTATCAAAGTTTTGTAAAGTGCTCTCACACAGCATTCTTGAGAGATAAAAGCTAAAATGAATGCTTTGTAAGTGACCAGGTTTACCTATTTCTGAAATGACCACATGCACAAAACTCACCTGACGATTTTTCGAAGTTTGCAAAAGTATAACTAAAAATGAGTTCCTAGGACGGTATTGGTTAGACGATTACACTTGGATATTCATGACAAGTGACTCCCATGATATAAGTGGTCGTCTTGTCACTCTATCATCCTTTCTAGATTATATGGTAAACGAAATGTGCTAGTGCTAGTGTTATTTAATTAATCCAAATGAATGCAACTACTTTTTATGATAGGGATCGGTAAATGTCATACTTTAGGTCATCAGCGAAGGTGCTCACTGTCTTTTGACAGACAACAAGCGTTGACTGAGGTGTTCATAAAAGTGCAAGTACGTGAATGAGCCCTCTGCCGTTAACCTGGGCTAAATTTTCCCAGCGTGACAATACCATAAATCATTTGTGGTATCATAAAAATCTAATCATTTAACCATATTTCAATCTGAAAGCTTTCCTTCTATCAGATCCCTATACATATGAACTACATATTATCCTGTCAAAGCACCCAGTGTGGAATGCTGCAAGTTATTGCATTCTCGGAAATGTAATTTCACAACACGGAAAACAGGAGTAATCAAAATGTTCATCATTTTGGTGAAAATTCAACGAAATCTTGATGTAATTATAGCAATTAAGTAGTTTACTTCTTAAGGAGTTCGTTTGAGAAGTTATATTTATTGTAGACAGCAACTATCAAGGCTTGAGACAACTACCTCCATGTCTTATTGAATTTATCTTAAATATTTACAACCGCTTCTGAAGCCAACCCTCCAGTTTCAACTGGATACAAGTGCGTAAAAATTGCCTGTTCCATAATTTTTCTTAAAAAGTAACATTTGGGAATATTTTACACGCCATGCTGTTCAACTAGTACATTACTGAAAAGTGACCATTGTTTATCATGTCACAATTTTCAGCCGTTTGCATATCTAATTCAAACCAACCAAATCAAAATTGTCAGTTATGTTTTCCACTCGTTTAATTACTGGAATAAAAGGTGATAGAAAGCCTGTAATCGGTAAAATGGATTTTTATTCTTTACGTCTGAATGACTAAAATCAAACTAACCTGTATTTTATGGCACTATTATGAATTGTATACAGATTTCAGAAAAATTTAAAACAAGCAAAGATACATTTTTAAATATTTTTTAGTCATCATCTGATTCATCCGATCCTTTGGGTCTCATATATTCTTCCAAACTTTTCTCCACTACAACTAGCAAACCTGCAAATTGTTGTAGGCTAGCCATGGTAGTATTATCTGAAGCCAGTTCAAGGATCTGTTAAGAATTAAAACCGATGTTGTTTATAACAATATCCTGTGCTAATACAACATCTATCCTGTCGTATGTTTTACCTCTTTTGTGTCCCTGGCCAGCCGAATCAATCTTCTCCAGATTCGTTGCATTCTTTCAAAAATTTTAAATGTGACCTGCAGCTTGGTGGAAGCCTCTGGAGTCATGAACGTCGGTTGTATCTGTAACCATTTATCTTGATTTTGAAGCCACAGTTCAAGGTTAACCTTGGACAATTTAATCTTTTTTTCCCAAATGCCTATTTTCTCTTGGAACGGGGTATTGTACGGATTTGCCAGGATGGCGTTTGTTGTAGCAATATATTCATTAATGATCCCCATTGTTTCCGGACTGATTACTACCACAGGCAATTCTGTAAATTGAAAAAAGTACAATAACCTGTAAACGAAACTCACGTTATGGAATTCTAGAATTAAAGATGACATTTTTAGATGCTTCATTAGATTTAAGTTTATTACTGAAGGTTTCGTTGAATTGCTGTGTAACTTCATGAACAGCAATTCCAGCAATCATTTTATTCAGAGAGGACTCTACTTCATATTCTTTCGTGGCCAGCTCCCCAATTTCCGTGATTTTCTGAACATGCTCTTTTATTCCTTGTTCGAGCAGCTTTTTGAAATTCTGGTTGGCTTTTTCAACAACTGTGAATCCTACATTAAAAATAAACCTCGAATGTATTACATGCAGGCGGTAGCAAATACTTTATTTGGACCATTTTGGTATTTTACGTACCACAAACTTCTGAAATCGCTTCCCAGTGACGCAGACGAAGTTCCGGTTTCTTTAAAGTTCTAATTAGTGGAAGCAATGGTTTAAATTCTTCGAGCTGATGCTTGATAGATTTTGCTATATGCTATGCACATGATGACATGATATTAAAAAATGGCTTACAACACAACTAATGTACATGAACGTATGTGTATATTGGATTATTATATATGTCTAGTTAGACATACTTGAATCTGATCTGCACCAGCGAAATATTTAATACATCGTCCAATTACTTTCCCTCCTTCCATGATAACTTTCGTCACTTGTTCCACATCTACCTTGTCCAGCGTTCCCGAGAAAAGTGATTCCTGCACGTTCAGCCAATCTGTAACGTTGAATGAAACATGCTTGCACATAATTTGAAATCGTTAAACCTCTAATCTAAAGCACCATGGCATGAGAATGTTATCGTATACCTGAAGCAGTAAACCAAAGATTCTTGAAAGGCTCAATATCCCTAGTCAGTCTGTTCAAGGCTTCATTTTGAGCTATCGGCAAGCCAAAGATTTTTTGTCGTCTGTTGAGCAACGCACTCTGTTCCTGGAGCTCCTTGACTGTTTTCCAAATCTTTTTAATTTCTTCGCATACATCCTTGGCCTTCTCGAGTTCCGTGAATGCAACGAGCCCTGCAACGGTAAGTGTTGCAGAATCAACTTGATCACTTAAACTGCTTAGATCTCCTTGTTGAACAGTGAGCAGTCTATCATAATCATCGTCTAGCCATTTAGTAGCTTCCTTGCCAAGACGCAAAATTCTGTTGGAGGAAATGGCGGCTGACCATTTTGCATTCACATCCTCGTTGGAAACTTGATACATAAAGTGGTCAAACACTTCGTAGTCTTTTATAACTGCTTTTGTAATGTTCTCGCATTTTGCGGCAAGGGAAGGTACAATTTCTACATAGCCCTTTAATTCCATCACTTCTTCAATATCGTCAGATCTTAAAGTCAGTTTCTTTTCCATTTCCGTAAAGTCCGCTTGAACCTTCAGAAAATAAATATTTGGTGCAAACCTGATTTCCAAATAAATCATGATCAATTTGTAACTTTATGATTATGCAATTTTACTTTCTGGATGATTTTTCGCAGTTTATAGGCATAGAAATCCAAAATGGAATTTATTAGATTTTTTTTCTTTTTCAGGATACCCTCCCGTACTTGAACAACAATGATTCTGAACGCTGTTATTTCAATCTGCGTAGGTATTTCAGTTTCAAGCCGTTCCATGTGTCGAGTGTTGGACTTGACAAGTTTCTTAATGTCTGCTGCTGTCGGGTCCTGTTCCTCAAGCATCCTGGAAACAATGAAATTGAATAGAATACCGAGGGATCACATTCAAAACTTTGCAAATTCTTACTAAACTAGAAGGAAGATTCACTCGCTAACTTTATATATGTCGGAATATCCAATGTATAGACATCCTTATATCTCTTAAACTTTCGAATATATGCCTCCAATGGGATTAGTGCCAACTTTGTATATTTCACAATATCATGGGCTAACTCATTCATTGCAAATTCTTTCTCTTCAACACCCTGAAGAAAACCTAGTGCAGCAAATTGCATTTGCGGCATAACTTTCAGCAACAACTGAAATTTAACGTGGTATTATTACAACTTTTCATGAAACCTCATGAGGTTATAACATTTCTTTTGAGACAGTATACCGTAGGCAGATTTGAGCAACTTTCAATAGCCTTGGAGAAGATTATGTAAGCATTTCTGTAAAAGCTCTGGAGAGGGTAAGCATACTTAGGACCATCAGTTGCATCCAAGTACATTTCAAGTGTCCAGATTGGTTGCAAACCTTTCGGCGGAGGATACTCGGAAGTGAGCAAATCATCGCCCCAGCTCCAATCCGTCGTGGGGTCGATATTATCCGAGTAAGCTCTGATTTGCTCCATCAACCCTACGCAAGAATCCTTGACAATTGACCGTATTGTGTCCTGTGTATGATTTATTTCGAACATTCAGTCTTAAGTCTCGAACATTATCGTAATGCAATTTATTAAGATTAAGAGTGCATAGCTGAGTGACCTGCATTATGAGTTTTAATAGTTGAATGTAATTTGATAGTTTTGAAAGACAAAATACGTCGTAGTCTTTTTCGTACAAATTGTACCATGACTTCTTGTGTTTATCAAGGTTAGTCCGTAATGATCTCTCAACAAGATCATACCAATCGTCTTCCAAAAATTCTTTTACCTGCATGATCAAAAATGTTTTTAGAAAATGTGAAAGCAAAAACCCTTACTCGGGTAAACACTTGGATATATATACCTTGTCGATATTATCCAGTTGCATTTGTTGCCAATCATCTAAATGCATTGGGTTTAAACCAGCCGTTTTGATAATTGGCTTTTGTTGGGCTTCCAAGCAAATATTCATCACCTCTTTATACGGCTTCCATGCCTCTTCTGTATAAATCACTGTCTGCTTCTGAATCCGGATCACTTTGTATTCAAAGTTTTGCAGTTGAACTTGTGGTAGTAGGTCGTGAGGGGACTTTAAGTGACGTTCGAGGGTCTCATTAACACCTGTCTCTTGCGCATCGTTGTCACCGATTTCAGTCACTCTCTTTTCGTCTTCAAGCATTGCCCTCTGGAATTCCACGTTAATATCCCGTAGTGCCTAACATTATGAACACAAGTTAAAATGGTGTCGTGTCAGCCGTGCGGTAAAATTATATCTTTTTATCTGTGTTATAGCTAGGCTTAGGCTACCTTTTGAACGGCATTTTCGGTGGTTTTGAAGTTGGATGCTGTTGTAAGACGCTCTGTGATTCGCTTTAAAACCTTTTCCTCTAGCCCAGGAATATTGAGGGCGGATTCCATTGTAAAGACTTCTGTATTTCCTTAAGACCTTTTCAAGCGGAAAGTGAGCTGAACATTGCATGCAAGTAATAGTAAGGAGGTGGCAATGCAATGGTGGCATGCGGATTCACTTTTTACCACATGACCTCGCATACTGTTTTTGATTTCCTACTTTCTCACCTTGGAATGCTTGGATGTGGGGTAGTTTCTCCTTGACAGCGATCTCATGGTTTGGGGAAAATCGGCGATTATCGAAGCATAAGCTACCTTGTAGGCCAGATATGCATCAGGAGGAAAGTAGTCAATTTTTCTGTGACAAAGCCAGTACGATGATGGGTGATTATTTGGTGTCATATTACCTACTGGAAAGTTACAGTTGTGAGACCGATATGACTAAGCCTATATCTTCTCTGTCTGTGAGTGTCTCTCTAGTCTCTAGTCATTCGTATTAATGAGTTTGGCAGAGTGTTAAACGTGGGGTAAACTATTAATTTGTTTATCAAAACTTTACTTTATTAAGACATGTTTAAATTACCGATTATTCACACACGTTACAAATATGCATCTTGGACTTCAGATATCGCAGTCTGAATAGAATACTGATACCTTTACTCCGTACAATTATCACACTCTGCTTTTTCGAATTTCACTTTATATTTTGTGTTTAAACAGTGTTAAAACCTCGCGTTAAATATTTAATAGACATTTGTTGAAAGTCATGGGTTTACTATTAGTTGTATCGTACATACATACACAGTAAGGTACTCTAAATATCTTTCCATTTCTACCCTGAACCCCGGTACAGAACACTACATTTTTTGTTGTTTTGTATTTTGAATTCAAGATTCAATGCGAGAATAATGCGTAATGAGAATAATCAAGTAATGCGATTGTACATTAAATTACGATATGTTCAAATTCATTTTTATATACACCACTACCTACGCCCAGTGAACATTCAGGCTCACGTCTGCAGCCTTATTCGCACGAACATTCTCGAAGAATTCGCACCTGCGGTGGGATTGTTGTTGTTGTTATTATCGCTTCTAGACGCTGCGGATGATGTTTGTGCACTAAACATGCCTGATGGAAAAATTGCAAAAATCAAAATTAATCCAAAGAAAGACTACCGCATTACATTAGATTGGCAGCCTGAATCTTAGCTTACGTGAGTTGGTCGCTGAGTAGAAAACAGTTCGAGTGGTCCTGGGCGGATTCTGCTGTTGACGGGCATACTGAGGGGAGCTACAAGTTGTAGCCTTCTCAGACGCTCCAGAAGATCCAAATGTGTCACCAATCATTTTTTTTCTCGTTAAAACCGCTGTAAATGTTTTCGGATTTCACAACTTAAACCGATGTTATTCGATATAATAATATACACGCTTTCGTCGCCTCGCCACTGGGGATTATGTTGACAGGTAAAGATTTCACAATCGTGTGATAACTTTTCCTTCCCTTCCTCGCCTAAATATATAGCCTTGGCTTGACTTGTTTCAAGTTCATTGTTCATCAACATAAATCATGATTGTAAACTTCCCTTTGCTCAGCAATAAGGCACGTCTACGCAGTGGACTTATGGCCTTGTATTGGTATTATCACCACGAGCGTTTTAACGTGTTTGTCATACGTTTATTTTTTTTCAAAGTACTTGCATGTAGTATTTTTAAAACCTACTTTTTGCACACATAAGTAATATTATTCTGTATGTGTATATACGCGTGTACCATCGTGGGAGGAATTTTTGCACAATGCTAGCTGACGGTTTTTACGTGATGTAGTACAAGAATCAGTCCTCCATTGTTGTATAGCAGTTTGTAATCATAATGAAGCTGAAAATGATGAGTTTCATGAGAGAACTACGGATACGTGCTATGCACTGTCAAGAACAAAACGGGAGTTTTCTGATTAGAGAGAAAATGAAGAAGAAAAAGTTTTCGAAAAGAATCGTCAAGTCAATGTGTACCGTACACTCTGCTCGTATATCTCGTAAGAGAATCATAGGTATCTACATACCATATGCCTTTTTAACCTTACGTGAAGAAGGAGAAGGAGATACATGCAAATAATGTTCAATGAAGGTATATATGTAGAAGGAGCGTAGTACGAACTACGAGCATAGGTATGTATGTACCTAGTTTTACCTTTTAGCTGTTTTCATGTAATTTTATTGCGGATAAATATTATAGCGTTAGCACAAGTACATTACGATACGATACCCATTGGTAATGTACGGGACAATGTCATTAAATTTCCTTTTTCTGACAGAATCCAATTCCTATGTACAACAATCCATTCAACTTTAGAAAGCCGAAAGCTGTGCTTACGCAACGGGATCTTGGTTAGTTAAATGAACTCCGAGAATTGAAAAGCAAGAAAATTGCTTTTGTTATGTATATCAAACTATATGTTGTATGAGTCCCAGAGTCCTGGTACTGTATACATGGGCATCCCAAATTTACAATACGGTGCAATATTAAGATTATCATGGTTTCTCGTGATGCTGAACCGGTGTTCTTGTGCTACATGTTGAATCCAATGTCACCTGGCAAGAAGTTGCTAAAAATGCGATTTGCACGAACATAGTAAGCTTGAAAGTTTTTGCATTGATATGTTCATGCATCTTTCGGATTATTAATAAAATGTATGTATCTACAAGACTATAACGTACTTTTATATATAGAAGCATAACGCACAACACACCCATATTTCAGTATTTACTGTTTTTGCACAAGAAGTAAAGTCAGGATCAGGATTATTTTTCACGACTTGTCCTGTAATGTCTTTTGTCGTTTCTTTTTCTGACAAAGGTACATTGAAACAGTGGAGAATGCTGTATTTTATATGTGTAAAGTAAATATTATGCGTAGGTATTTTATTTGTCACGATTTTATGTATCATCTCATATCACACTTTATCCCCAGTTTCATCCCAATTTTATTTCACTTGTTAAAAGGACTGAAAATGAGTTTAAAACAGTTAAGTATAAGATACGTCCAGGTCCTCGCATACATATATTATGCTCTTTCCAAATCTCATGATTTTCACCTAAAAATCATTATCTACTAGCTATACGCACAACATGACGCCATTTAGTTGGAGAAGTATAGCTTTCATTCATCTCACCATCGCATCAGTATAAATTGTTAATCACGGCTATTAGTTAAAATCGGAATTTCAGAATTAGTGTGTAACGGTTTCTTTAAATTCTGGTTATTTTCGATCTGTTAAAATGTAATTGCATACAGATGCTAATGCCATTATCTGCTGTGTGCTTAGGAAAGGTCGTTGTGTCCTAAGGCGTTTTTGGAATCTATCGGCAGTATTCGACAGAAAGAGCCGCTAGACCTTTTAGCAATCACTTGCAAAGTGTATGCATACGCAAGGCCCGTAAAGTCCCCTCTAGGGACCTTGTGTATACGCAATGTTCATATATGAATTGACCTTCAGTTCGTCCAGTGTAACCTTCTATGGTTACGTGTCGAAAGTTGAAAGAAAATGATGCGAGATTCTTTGCCTAACTTTAAGTTTTTAAGTAAATTAAATTCGTCCCCGAAGCATCAGTCAGTATCACACATTTTGTCATCATTTTGTCGGCTAACGGTTAATTCCAAAAATCCCACAACCATTGCACAGAATCTGTTTAATTAGAAATCATGTCTTGTAACGCCTGTTATCCCTGTCTGCCGTACAATGGAGTTCCTGCAGGGACCTCAACCCATCAATCTCCTCCGCACTGGAAAGGATGTCATGCCGTTCCGCCAAGGTGTCGTAGTGACTACCTACATGGGGGATTATATTCCTCCTGCTTTAATGCCCGGCTACATGGGCCACTTGCCTGGAGTAAGTACCAGCTGCGGGAACACTTATGGAGGAGCTACCCAAAAACATTTTCGCATTTACAGACAAGAACTCATGACACGCCACGTTCGACCAAAATTTGCGTACGGACGAATGCCATGTGACTTCACTCCATTTCCGGACGTAGCCATAGCTCAGAAAGCAATCAGTAACAAGAAGATTAGCGAGACGCCAAACATTCGAAGTCCCGGGGTGGATTTTAATCGACGCCTTGAGTTACAAAAGTTTTATCGACGATGTCAATACCATCGTGATTATTACCTGGACAAAACGGATAAAGTCCTTCCGGATCCATTCTTCTACTTGGGAACACCATACCCCGTCCGGTGTCCTGTTGATGAAAGAACATTCAAGATTAGAAGGTCAGTGGATGCCTGTCACAAACCTGGATTTCTGGGACCTCCTCTGTACTGCGGCTCTATGCCTTGTATTCAAAGAAATGGCTATTTGCATCCATTCGCACTTCCAAAGTTGCCGAGACCTCCCTTCCAATGTGACGCTGTCAAAGACAAGGATCCTGACGAGTGGCAAGTGCTCCTTGTCTGAAGTTATCCCATCTAATATCAATCTCTTCTGGAGCAACATGAGGAAAATTGTCTACTATTTTTATTACTACAGCTATGCCGAACCAAATCTCAAAATTGACAAATAAATACAAGTACAAACTGGAAATGGTATGCTGCTTTATTCCTGGAACAAGTGTATATGCGTTTTATTTCAAAGTTCACATTTCATATGACGTAAAATTGATTTTCGTAGTACTAAAAGTAGGTAGCTTTTTGTATTCCCATTTCTAGTTATATGTGGACTGGTTTCCAATAATTGTTACTTGAGTGCATTACCGAAATACCTACACAGACATGCATCACATAAGTATATCGAGCTTTTGGCTTATGGGAACAAAGAACAAGTTCGCTACGCCCCGTGTTATAATTCATCCCAGTGATACAAGGGCACATTTGTTTTTGCGTAAATGTAAAAATTAACTACATAATACGACGTAGCAAGAATACAAGGTACAAACAAATCTTACTAGGTATTCCCAGAATACATACACAGATAAAACTTATTTATAGGCAAGTTATTTTTATTATTTAAAAATTTGAAAAACTCCTTACATCACACAACTAAACTCACAGCATACATATATATTTCAAATAATCTACAAAATCAACTTTTATTCTATTTCAAGTCTTTACAACAATGAAACATTCAACAAATGATATTTTTGCTTTGCATCATCATCGCATTTACAAATACCATTGTGAGTGTTGCAACACGACACACTTCCGCAATGAAGCAGTTAAGTTCACGCACTGGATAGTTTTGTACATCGAAAAATGCATATTATTGTTAGGATAAAATTCATAAATACATGCGATACTAATCTCTTGTCGGTGCAAGGTTGTATTCTTAAGTACAAATTACTAGAAGACTTTCATTCATCCATACATGGACGTGGACACATTTCACCGGACTCATAGACATCCTTTAAGTACGCTCATTTAACTGGCACACAAAGCTTTCTTCCTTAAAAATGATGGCATTTTATATTCTAACATGAACGCTACGTTTATTATATGCGGCTTCCTGATTTAATGTATCCTAAAAAAGATAAGAACACATGAACACATTTTTTTTTCATTTTTAAACAGATCTAGAGAAACGATATGGAACAGTAGAGTTGTTGGAAGTGGTAATCAAATATCAAATAAAATAGTGATATAAGGATCATTTATGTTTGTCTATTAAACAACCGACCGACCTCGCTCACTCCCATTAGACACTGCAGACGGACTCTGCCTGTGTACCGTCCAAGTTTCAGCTCCGTCATACGCATCGTTGTACTTTTTAGCTAGAAATACAGCACCCACCATTGAGGCAAGGAGGAAGAACACGTCCAGTCCAGCGACGGCACAGAAAGCTTGGCCCTATACGAAACATAATAGAGACATTAATGCAATCCCTGTTTTTCGAAAAAAAAACAACCATTCTATCCAGGACAAAAACTCAACGTGAAATTTGACTTACTTCAGGATTGTAATGGTAATTGTAGCCATCAGGTAACTGCTCCGTGTGGTAATGGTACAAGGTATAAATGGCTTGGTAGTAAATAGCCAACGCGAATATAGCGATCAATGCAAACATCACCAAAAAGCTGACACAGATATACGTGGCCGTGATACCTTTAACACTCTGACAATAAAAAGAACATAAAATGACGAATGGTTCAATGCGCGTTGTCCATAAGGAAAACCTTGTCGAAAAATTAGGTAAAACTTACCCTATCCGAGGTGAAGCACAGCGCGAATGACATCAACACTTGCACCAGCCCAACAACAATTCCCACCGCTGCAACAGCCACAATCCTGTACGAAGTGTAGTATATGTTGTAAGCTTCAGTGGCAACAGAACCGTACCCAAACGCTGGGATTCCACCTCCTTGATAAAAGTTATTTCCATAGAAGGGACCGCCTCCCAGGCCAAATCCGTTCACGCCGTAGCCCGCATATCCGAAAATTTCTTGGTAGCGAAGGGACTGATTCAGTAATGCTCCTGAAACGGCAATCACGCCAACTCCGAAAACCTTTGTTATGGAAAACCAAAAAATTATTAACGTGATTCACAAAACACTAATTAAATAATCCATATTCAATAGTAAGCACTCACAATGGAAATCAATGATAACACTCTGAACAACCCTTGGCTTACAGCTTTCCCCATTTTGATTCTAATATTATATAATTCTTTGCTTTCGACGAGTTCTCCTTTAAATTCTCCACTGAGATTGAACTCTCGAGGTGTGGAATCAGCTTGAAACTTCACCACGGTAAACCGTCCGCTTTAATAACCTTCACGATTCACGAGACACTGTGGTCACCAAGTAGAATCTAAACTTTTGATAAGCAATCATAATCAAAATCAACCGATGAGTAAGCTTGTTTCACCGCCTGTGAATCAGGAGCTTGTGGACTATTGTTAAATTTGAGGAAAACTGGATTTGTAATTTTCAACGCAAATGAAGCGAGCAAGAGAGCAACGATGAAGTGATTGTAATTCCAGTCAAGACTTTCAGGAAACTGAAGAAACTCAAGGCAATGAGAGAATATTATAAGTATGAAAATTATGGCTGTACAGAAAGACTCTTTTGTTGTATGCATCATCTTCTTATCTTGAAGGTGTTGGTAGGTATCTCACCTTTAAAAAAAATAAATTCCTCCTCCATATTCCATATTCCATGCTAGGTGTGTGTGTGTTACTATCTGAAAAAGTTTTTCCATGTTTTAAACTAGTGTGGAAGAATGGAGGATGCATGGAGTTGTATTGCAGTTTGTGATTTCAATCCATTCCACACTATATATATGTTCATTTTTCATTTTGGTGATGATGGGATGATGATACTTGTTGTTGTAAACTTAAGAAATATGCTCTCATGAGATAATATAGTTTATTGCTGTTTTTCCCATGATTCACCTTTTCCAACACTGAATATTCAACTTTGAAGCATAGTTAAATGCTATATGCATTGTTACGCAAAAGCCTTGTTTTAAGCCTTGGTGTCGTCCAAGGAGAAGGTACACACTACACACTGTTGAGTGTATGCAAGTAATTTACGGCTTTGGCTCCAGAGTGAAAATGAAATGTAGTGCACAATGGTACAAATTAACTTTTGGATAAGTCATAAAAAATAATAGACGTAGGTATGAGAAGTACTTTGAAATGACTTTTCAAATACAGCGTAACATTGAATGCGACCCAGCCACAGGAAATGAACCTGATTAGGTATGCAGGTAGGCAAGCATAAGTTTAACAAGAGTGTGTAAAAAAAAGTAAAAATGCGAGAATTTTAACATGAATAACCTAAATCCATAAAGTCGTAACCTACATGTATACCTATATCGCACATACACAAATAAACATTCCGATAATCATGAGTAATGGATTAGAGGACTGCACGCGACGAAATGTTTGGAGGATAACAAGTGATTTAGAAAGTATCGGAAGCGCCCAGCCAATTAAACAAAACGTTAATACTTAAATCGCGTTAGAGGTTAGCGTAGTCTAAATGAGCAATGAGCATCCTGATGAATCCCGAGATTGGAAGATCAAGTTTATAATGGATATACTACAACTATTCTCGTAACGATGTCACAAATCCTAACCCTAACCCTACTGCATAAATGTACATGTGGTTACAGTCCGTAACGAAATATTAGGATGCCGATTTCGTCATCACCAGTCATCACATCCTCGCAACACATACGTTACAAGTTCTTTTTTTTTAAATCGTTACGCACCCTTCAAGTAATTACGACTGTCATTACATATACTGGGTACGGGAACGGTTTGTCATTCACCATTGCATTGCAGTGATTATCACAAGTGAAAAATGGTTTCAGACTCAGAAGCAAATTAGGTTCGTTTTGTGACAAAAAGATAATTACCATTTCCTTCCAACTCCTTACCTTTCATTTCATTTTGTCTTGCATTCATGCACGCATCGGCTTGCTATGAAATATCGTATAAATTCTCGCTCATCTTCTTTCCGGCTCATTTATTTACGCTACGACACTGTTTAAGCTCAAAAGCAATGTCATCATGTGTTTAAAAACGATAAGAAACCTGCTATATCATCTAGTCAAATACAAGAGACAAAATTGGTTGAGACACGCACCCACGTTATATGTATTTTCTCAAAACCCACTATTGTTGTTTCACATTCGATGACAAGGAGTCGCTAAAATTTCCAGAACCAGACAGTAGTATTATTATCTTTAACCGCCACCCCTATTGTTATCAAATCAAGCCTTTATCCTTGTGGTCCTTGAAAGTCGATGAGTGATGCCTAATACCTTCACCTTTTCTTGGAAACAAACGAAGGTACACATGCGTATTATGTGGAATACAAAAGAAATCCTTTACGTAACATTGTAAATTTTTAAAAATCGCAGTAATTTTAGCGAAGCTACGAATTATATGCATTACTTAATATGGTGCAGGTACATGTAATTCAGACTCCGTTAGGAAAAGTCGAAGGTAAGGTGGCTAAACTCCTTCCATGTGTATTCCAAAGGGCAACCTTCACGTTGTTGTGAATCCTTTGTTGTGTAACCAACTTAGAAATTCTGTGCTCAATACTTCCACCATGACAAGCACTACAACTTTTAGAATATTATGTGTACCGTGTAGAACGCAATTCATGTCTGCATAGTTATAATATAGACCTGTGTAGGTATGTATGTTTTAATTTTTTCTGCGTGATCAACTCAAGGAGTTTGATTAAATTCATTCCATTTGTGTTCGCTCGTTGACCGTGTGACTTGATTTAAACCTTGGTCTTGGCTACGACCAGTTTTCCCATAATGCTTATCATTGTAGCTGATCCAGTTTTGAATGCCTACGTAATAGGCTTTAAGATTTTTTGTCTATTAACTACTGGCGGCCAAGTTACATAGCCATGCGTTTCATTTGGAAGTCTAAAAACTCCTCCAGAAGTTTTATAGTTTATAGTAGAAGCATGAGTGGGTAGGAGGTCCGAATG
Organism: Dicranocentrus wangi; assembly: GCA_036850665.1. Taxonomy (NCBI): domain Eukaryota; kingdom Metazoa; phylum Arthropoda; class Collembola; order Entomobryomorpha; family Entomobryidae; genus Dicranocentrus; species Dicranocentrus wangi. Next base: position 6,452 of record JAANSN010002979.1, on the reverse strand, counting down.
ATGTATGGTATAGTACTTATGATCTCCATTACATGAGGTAAATATTGTTGGTTTTTTTGTAAAAACGTGTCTTACGCCGCGTTGGGAGCAAAGAGTCGATATCGATGGGAAAAACAAGAGAAACTTTCGCCAATCATGTGGTAGTACAACATTGAGCGTTATTCACATGCAAATATCACACGGAACGACCAAATGAATCAGGTAAGTCGCTTTTATACATGCAAGAACCCTTGAATCGTCAATAATCCACCGGAAGCGTTAATAGATAAATAATAATGGAAAAGAGCGTATTTTTCTTCGAATTAATATGGATTTGTTTAACCTTACCTCTTATGACGTTCAACGTTAATTACAAAACAAAAGAAATGCCTAGAGTCAAAGCGTGAATGACTGGGGAAAATCTAAATAAATCTTCTACCGTTAAATTGAAAGTTAATTTTTAAGAAATTGTAAATATACGAAGGCGTCACAAGCACAATGGCTGTGTTTATTGAGGGCAATATCATCACAAAGAGCGAATTGGAATGGTAAAGATATTAGCAAGCAGTGGGGAGTGGGGGGTATGTACTTGTAGCTTTCTATCCCCAAACAAATCGCTTGTCGTTGTGTATTTCTTGAGAATGAGAATGTTTACAGAAAGCACAATTAACATTACGATTTTTTCCAGAAATATATGTTGCACGAGTTAGGGATTCAGTCATGATCTCATGATTCCAAGCTAAAGAAGAAGCGGTAAACCAATGATCAATGCAATGATGACTAATGCGTACTCTACAAAATTACGGTAGTTAACTTTAAACAATCTTTGTATGCATGTGTACCGATGAAAAAAGTTATTTTTATGAAGTTATCATGAGAATATAAAGTTTGATGAGGATGGCTGACTCACGCGTAACGCGACTACGTTACGGAAAGTATTGCAAAACGACTTCATCTAACATTCTCTAGTTGAGGATCTATATTTTCAGTATTTTAGATTTCCTTGTTAGTCATTGGATTTTCCTAAGTGGCCAGTAGTCACTAGTTGGTAGATATTCTTGCAGATTTTTCGTCGATGATAAAGTGCTCCAGTTGAATTACATAATGACGAAATTCCGATTCGAAAGAAATGCTAAAAATAAACCGCTACAACACGACGGATATTCATTTACCTACATCCGAATCCATTGACGTCATATCCAGGTTTTATTAGGTGTAAAAATTTGCGTGTTGTTATCAATGTGCAAGATTGAGACATTTAATATATGCATGCATGTAATCTTTCATCACGTACTAATTGTAAGTTACTTTTACGGATTTTGTAGTCTACCTGGTAGCAACAATAGTTCAAGACCCCGGGTTCATTAGCAGGTAATCCAGGTTTCTTCAGAAATCTGAACTACATACACCCTGTTTGAACGAAGTGAATTTGTCAGAGACATTACAAATTCTCGCATATTCAGAGTAATAGTAGAATAGTAGCGCTACCTGCTAGGTTTGCTCAATATCTACATAGGTACCATATACCCATTTCAAACTTGTTTTGATTTTTATCTTTCCAGTTGATTTCTCACGCATTGAATTCCCTGGCTTTAAGGTTTAATGAAGAGTAGTACAAGAGACAATGGGAATTTTTTAACTTGCTTCAAAATTGAATGAAAAATGACAACCGGGAGGCGCACAGTAGCAGTTTTGGTATACCTGCTACTGAAACAAATGCATTTACTGACAACAATCAAACCGAAGTGCAACGAAGTGATGCAATGTAGCGGACTGCTAATATGGAATATATATCATTAAGATCGTGTTTACTGTCTTTCATTTTTTTCAATTTACACCTAATACATACACCTTTTGTTTTCACTAAGCGTTCCCATCAAAGTTAACAATGGAATTTTGCTTTTATACACACTTCCAAAGCATGGGAAGAAATTGACACAGCCACAGCTATTATCCGGAACGGAAACGAAATTTTGGTGGGTCATTGCTCGCCAAAAGTCTGTTCACTATCATTTTAACTTTTAACACAAGCATCTATATATTATGCTAACTCGCAATCCGTATTCTTCCTAAATCTTGAAATAATTTTTGTGCCTCTAAAAACTATGCAATGTAAGCAGCCTACATAATTACAAATCTCGTTTCGTTGAAAGTACGTGGCTCACACGCAAAGATGAACGGTTCTACCGAGCGTTTTAAAATTCTGTTCACATTGTATCAAGAACATGAGAATTTCACATTCCACGTAATTCCAGCAAATCATGCGAAAAATATCTCCCCATTCTGTTTTCGGGGGCCAAAGCAAGTGAGAGTTAGTATTTACACTAGAGTGTTTACCAAAAACCAGTACAGGTTATTTCCTTCATATGCATACATGCAGTAGTGCACCTGACTACTATTTCTAACTTTTTTGCAATGTGTAGTACGTCTTTATTGTGCATTTTCGGTTCAGTTCCTTGATCCCATGGACTGTAAACACGAGGAAAATTTTGCTAAACATTGGTTATTCAAATGGACTGGAATCGGTCATTCCACTATCCGAGCAATACCCACATTGAGATCATTAACGAAAGGAAGTTGCACGTTATGTATCCAAAATTGCCGTTTCAGAATCAAAAACAAAGGAAGTGAATATGTATGTTTAAAGTTATGTAAAGTAGGAAAATCTCCGATTCAGATTTATTATTATTGGTATTGGTTAATAAAATAAACAAATCCACTTTTCAAAAATACGACGGAATCTACTACGTTCCAATATCTCACAGGAACTATTGATCGCTTATTTCGTAATAGATCATTGTAGAATCAGAATCATTAGTGCTACTTATACTTGTACGTAATTATGTTTATGTGAATATCTGTCACGATTGCAAAATTGTCAACAGTAATATGGCACACGACATGATTTCCTACATTTTAATGCAATGACGAGAAATTCACTAACATTCGATTCATTAGTTAAACAGGTTGAGCATGCAAAATGATATTTCACATACATATAGATATCATAATATAGATATGCAATTTGCAAAGACGCAAAGATCGCATTCTGTGTCATACAACTACGTACATGACAGATAGTAATAACTTATATATATTCCATAAACTTCTGATCAGAGGTTTTGAATGTCATGGAATGAGAATTACAAACTGGGAGTATGACTTCACTGTTATCCGACTTATACGTCGTGCACGTGCATAAACAAAACACAAAGACTTACATATTACATGTACATACATATTAATCGTAGTCACTCACAATATTATGCTGCCTATATGTGTTAATTTTGCAACTCAACAGACTGCGCATTGATTACTTATGCTGCGTACAATTATGATATGATACAGTTTCTTTTGTGTCCTCATATTCCAATACTATCTAATAGTCAATTTAGTTCTGGTAAGCACCAAAATAATTTACAACATGACGCGTTGTCTCCTAATCATGATTCGTTAATCTGGCATATTCCACTGGAAGTTTATACAGGATTATGTAATAAAACATAGAGGATTACACGTAATATGTCGGTGAGTATATAAAACAGCATAAATCTCGGACTCCTGCACAGATTGGTGGAGGCGGAGGTGAAAACTCCAAAATATATAATTAATTTTCGTAATTAAATCTTACATAAAAAATGGCTCATATAAAACGGAACTCACACAGTAGATATGGTTTGCATGTTGTAGCAATTGTATTCCTAGTTGCCTCTAATTGCGGAGCAGCACCTGCTAACGTCAATTCAAAGAATCAACTAGCTGTTAAACAAGGTTAGTTTTCATTTCACAATTTTCTGTCAGATTAGAAAGCCACATTTAAACCCCTTTACTATCAGTATTGTGACTAATACGGAGGTACGTGTTTTAGCATTGTTCCAGGGTCCCCATGTATTCCTCACTGTATCCTCTCTGGCAGGGTGGCGAATAGGGGAACTTCTAGACCGAATGCTAGAAATGCACTGGCAGAACTTTGAAACCCTACCGGGTGACATAGTTGCCCTTTATGATGAAAATCCTGCCGACATACCTGGATCCGACCTGATTTCCAGCGCTCTGGAGCATTTTCCGGCAGAGACATCCACGGGCAGGCATAAAACTCAAATTCGCTACGAGCGTAGAACCTTAAATCCATCCATGGAAAGATGTTTATTTTGGGTGGCGTACCTCCGAACCGAAAATGGGGTGACAACTATTTTCAAGTCAAATTGCCTTAGTGTCCACCCTACTTGGATGGACGACTTGAAAAATGAAATCAAAAACATTCCACTACATTCTCTAATGATCCCCGGAACTCATAACGCTGGCGCTTGGCACTATTACGACGGATTACCTTCGGAAGGGGTTGTTATTCAGTATACGTATTGGTAAGATGCGATTCATACAATCTTATGTCTAAACCTGTACATAAGTAACGATTAATTGTTCTTTGCAGTCACGAAGACTCAATTTATGAACAGCTCATTCATGGTATTCGCTCTTTGGACGTTCGCGTGGGCTACTATCCAAATACTGACGAGAAATTTTATACTAATCACGACGCCGTTCGTATTAGACCGCTGCACCACTTGATTGATGATGTCAAACGATTTGTTTCAGAGACAAACGAAATTGTTTTTCTAGATTTTCACCGGTTCCCTGTAGGTTTTACTGGCCCTGAGATTCATCACGAGTTTGTCACTTTCCTTCAGGAGCAATTTGGAGACCTTATTGCACCAAAATCATTGACCCTGTCAGTGACTCCTCAACAACTGTGGGATCTAAACAAGAGGGTTGTTTTATTTTACATAGAGGATGACATACAACGGGAATACGACATTTTATGGCCTGGTGTTCAACAGGTTTGTATTAGAGTATTGTAAAATATACTTGCACCTGCTGGCCAGTTAAAAATCAAATGACAAAACTCGTGTATTTGAACATTTTGATAGGCCTGGGGTGACACAAATGAACTCGCTAATCTAGAGACATACTTTAATTCCGCAATTCCGGAAAATGGCTGCAAACAAAAAGCTTGGTCTGCCATGGCTCAACTCACATCAACAGCACAAGACGTCATTTTACGACCAACTTTTGGCGTGCGGGGATTTTCCAATCTGTCAAATATCGCAGTGACCGAGTGGTACCAGAGAGAAAGTTGGTACTCCAAGTCTATGATAGTAGCACTTGATTTTTATTTGGGAACGAATTTAATTGAAATGTCACTCGAAGTGAACAAAAATCACGCAAATGTTTGTGTGTAATCTGATGCAATGTAAGGTGGTAAATAAATGTGGGTGCAAGACGAATGTGCCGACTGAATTATAGAGGATTAGACTATGGATGGTGGCATATGTGATTCGATTAATTAAAACGTCAAAATAATAAATCTAGCATACCTGAAAATGGACATTTATTATGCCACAGTCGAACATTGTAAATCAATGACTCCAAAGTAATCCAGTAATAAATCCTAATTTATTATAGAGAATTTACTTCACTATTATTTAACACTTTCCAGATCTGTGGCCAATATACGGTTTACTGGGTTTACAGAATAACACATTTACATTTGCACTTTTGTGACTTATCATTTCCACTTTTTATGCTTACGACATCATGCTGCTTCTTTATTTTGACAATGACATGATTGACATGCTTTCCCGTTCCTGCTGACCTTTGATTTATTTTATTAACGCCCGATCTACCTTTGATGTCAGTTGGGGAAATAAGCTTGCAATTAAGTTCATGATGAGCATTTTCAATGGGAAAATTGTTATTGTCTTCATCCACTGCAACCTGTAACAATATATACTGCTGTGGAACTTTTCCCTGAAGATTGGATCGTGGATGTAGTATATTTTGCAAAATTTCATCCACCATAAGTGAGGCATAGCTACAGCTATCTTTACGGTTTAAATCCAGGCTTTCCATTGGAATCTTGGGGAGACATAAATCACAATCCGATGCGGTAAACAAGTGGGGTTTATCGTCGATGGCATTCTGGTCAATGGCTTGTTGTAGGGATAACACAATATCTTGGAGATATGGAGGGGGTGGTTTGCCACAGTTGCCGTATGTCCATGCAAGTGCTACCAATTCTAGGTAACTTTGTGTCTTATCAGTCTTATCACGATCACCGCGTACGGGTGTATTTTGGTTTTCGGGACGGTTGTTTAAGCGTTCAAACAAAATTACTAGAGATGAGGATTTCCGTCCTACTTGGAGTTCCGGAGATTCCAATGATTTAAGTCCCAGTTCTTCAACACTAGAAAAGGGGAGGACCCAACTGTCACCATGCTCTATTGTCAAATTGCCCTTTTCCCCTTGACACTCCTTGTCTTGTAATTCCTCTTTGATTCTTGTCAACAGATTCGAAATCCCAATAACTACAGTTTCACCAGAGTCTGTGTTAGTTGCAAATATTGAAACGCCATTAGAATCTTCCGTGTCACTTTCATGAAATGGCGCTGGTGCTTCCGTGGCTTTGTCATGAA
>JAANSN010002978.1:0-20889 GCA_036850665.1 Dicranocentrus wangi | reverse complement strand
CAAATTGTGTGCTGAAATTGTATGCTGTAGGGTGCAAATTGTGTGCTGAAATTGTATGCTGTAGGGTGCAAATCGAGTTTGCGTGCTGTAGGGTGCAAATCGAGTTTGCGTGCTGTAGGGGGCAAATTGTGAGCGGATGCTGAAGGGTGAAAACGGTGTGCGGGGGGGTCTCTGCCCAGTGATAGTGGTGAGCAGTGTTATAAAATTTAACATTTTTAATCAGATTAATCATAATTCTCGAAGTACGAAGTAATCACTGCCAGTAATTCACTGGTTTAACTCGTCTCAAATTTTTATTTTTGTTCAGGTATCGGTGTCAGAAAAAGCTGCTGCGGCGAAGTACCAACACCCTCAAACTGAAATTAATGACACAGACAACGAAGAAGGCTGGCATGGCATGACAGCCTTCAAAGCGGTCAAAATACAAGCAGAGACGGAAAGGGAGGCCACCAGCTTTTAAAGTGTCAAAAAATCGTCAGATTGATTCCGATGAGGATGATGATGCAGATATGTAAGGTACCTCTTCTAAGCCTGACCCTTCAAAAGAAGACAAAGAAAGACCCCGATGAATGAAGACTTTATTCCAGATGGAGATCAGGATAAAGATGGATAGCAGTTTGCTGGGTTTTGGACTTGACCGGGGTTGAAACAAAAAAATTATTTTAGAGGGTCTGGAGTTCCACTGAATCACGTTAGTAATGCTTGACTTTATTCCATTACTAACTATCCACATGTGAATACAATCAGTGACAATTTCAAATTCTTGATATTTCCTGCTATATATTAACTTTAACTTATACAAAAATTGGTCCTCTCTTGACCAACTCAACCTGAATACCAAAATTCCTTGCAAGAGCAGACTGAAATCAAGCTACACGAAATTCCGAGACCTCATGCACCTCCCCACTCGATTCACATGCTAATGATACTCCATGATTATTTATTGTTAGACGTGAGACTGCATTAGACTATCCTATGTTATTCAAATTTTTAGTTAGAATATCTTTTGTTACGCAAATTTTTATTAGCATAACAATCGATGAAAATTTTGTGTTCAATTTCATTCTTGGGTTACCGGGATCATTACGAATCTACACAAATTGCTTCATGAATACATGTATGCCCACATGGCAGACCTCGCTTTGATCTCTGCGATATCGCTCGTCAAAATCGTTGTGCGATATCGGAGAGATTCGACCAAGAATCTATGTCGAATAGTTGGCTATTTGTCCCCGACATATGCGCGATTCATTGACGATTTCGGAGCGATTTTCTCAACGATCTCGATCAGATTAAGCGGAGGTTTCAACACGATTATTGTACTAGTAAACTATACTAAATCGTAGTTATATCGCACAGATTCGCACTAAAATTATTTGATAAATAATTACACAATTAAAAATACAGTTAATTTCCGAATTTGGTTGAGTCCATTTTATTCTAGTAACGTACGTTTTATGTGATACAACATATTTCATATAAAACATCAACGTAATGCTACCTGTACAAAGTTATTAACATTTTCGTACTTATCATTAACATAATGGTAGTACAGTTATTTCCATTACAAACTTTCTGAATAGAAACGTATCATTCCACCTAACCTAACTTGACACTATGTAATTCAATTCCCGGTCCCGCCTTCAGCAACTTTCCTATAACGAGAAGTATTTCGTTACATTTAACTCCACAAATTCACAAATATGCCATAAAACATATCCAACTATTTAACTTCAAATAATATACTTTATTTTTTTTACTTTCTTTGAGTAATCCGATCAGCAGCTTTCTTCAAACTCTTCGTAATTCCACCCTTCAAATTCTCCATAGTAGCAACTGCATTGAATCTGCTGCTGCGGGACAGCGTTGCTAAAATTAAGAAACAATTAACTAGGATTAATTAAACTACACATACGATAATAGAAATTTCATTTACTACGTGACAGTGAAGCTATAACTTTACGAAGGATATAACTTTTACTTTCACTCACTCATAATAACGTTGACAATGTTGCTATAAGTCGCGAATCCCTTTTTAGATGACTGACCACAGTATGAATGTACGGCTAACACGTCATCCTTCGATGTGAACCTCATCATCTTATCCACGGCGTCTTCCACAGTAGAACCACCACAGGATAGGTAGCATTTTGACTAAATAATATAAACATATGAGTAAATTAAATCAGCAACGTGAAACTAATCCCATAAAATTATACAATAATTTAAAGAAAAATTAAAACTTACGAGCTCCTTGCGCGCAGACTCATTTTCCTGAAGAGTTGTTTCCAGCAGATCTAGGTCCTCAATTGTCTTGACAGGAAAATGCCCAACCGGAAACTTGTAATCATCGGATTCCACCCGTCGCTCCTGCAGGGAAGTGTTAGCCAAAACACTGTTCAAAAGCTCGGTGTGACCTCTCAGGGTGTCTTCAATATTTTGAAGCTTCAGTAGTAATACCTGTTCATATTCTAATAAAAACAGAACACAGCTGCTAAATAAACATGGCAGGACTCTATATTACAAAATTTCTTATCCTACAATAAATTGAACACGATGGACTAGTTGACTTTTTTACCATGACAATTTCCAGTGCAACCGCTTGGAACATTCCCGTTATCAAATAAATTCAGCTCGTCAACTACAACGTTAAAGGATTCTGATTCATTAATTTGGTTTAGTTCAAGAAATGGAACTCCAGCCGGTATGACTGGAGTGGTTGGTTCTTGTGATGCCAGTTCCTGGGCAGTAGTAGCAGTAGAAGGATGAGTTGGTAATGCGGCGATTGGGGGTTCCTTTCTGTGTCGTGTTTTTTCCACAGAAGACAAGTCAGATGTATTACGCGCATCCTTGATGTACTCCTGGGCCAGTTTAAATGAGCCTAAGATAAACAAAATGAGCCAAACAATAATGAACACATTATAAAATACATTTACATTTTAAAGCTACCTTCAAAAACATTATTTATTCTTACTATAACTGCGCATAACTCGACACTTGTGACAGCTCCACTCTGCATCAAATGGCTCACTCTTCTTGACCATTTTTATTGTACGCTTTGATCTGGATTCTGGGTAGTAGCATTTCTTATTTTCTTCCGTAAGCCAGGTCACTGGAACAATTTCCACTGTGTTGTCCGAGAAAAACTGAACAATTGCGTGACTTGGTGAATCCATTTTTGTAACTACTTCAAACACAATGTAGTAAAGGTATAATAATGTGTTTATTTTTATATTTCAAGCTAACACACTTTTGGACTGATCTACACTTTACTTTCCTCAAGGTTCCCTTCTTTGATAAATCTACTTTAAAAATCTTAACTAGTTTTGACGAACATGGAAAATCAAAATAATCAAACTGATCTAGAATCGTACTCACAGCCAATTTTGGGGACTTGTTTTGCTTTTGATAAATGCGATCAACTATACCTATGGTGTTGTCCTTCAACAATACAATGTTATTAGGGAACGTAGTTGTAACGTTTGACGAGTTCACCAACACCGATGCGTAGTCAATTCCCCCTATGCACTGTAAGTTGCCTAAAACTACGGAGTCGTTATCGACGCATTTCTCAGCAATATCGCACGGTTCTCGCTCCGATAGTCGGTTCGTAATTTGTTGCAATGGATTATGAGAAGATCTCACCAACTTTTTTAACGATCCAAGATAACTTTCATATTTAAACGCACTGAAGCTATCCAAGTGTCCAATATGACGCACATCGTCCGCTAAATGGATTAGACCGTGCACATTATAAATCATACATTTTTTCCCATATAGTGTTTTAAATTGCTGGACAAAATATCGTAGCAAGTCTTCAGCATATTTGATATTTTCGCTCGTTTGGTTAGGCTCTGCCAGCAGCCGTATGCTAACACTCAGAACAATAAAATGGTTGTAGTAAATTGCCGGAAGTATATTTTTGAGAACTAACAGTCCTGTGTACATTAAAAATGTTCGGAACTCTGTAGCTTTCCAGCGATCTACTTCATCCAGGGGCCTGCCTTTGCGGTGAAATTCACTAGGCATGCATTTTTTAGTTTCGCAAATTAAAGAGGAAACTGCAGATATACTTGTGTGGCGAAGTCTGTATCCCAACCTTTCTCCATCTGTCCACAATTTTAGTAGCTTTTTAACGACACCTAAACACACTAGGTGCATGTAGTCTAATGGAATATCACGAATTAAATCAATATTAATTTTTTCAATTGGACTGTCTCCAGTGTGGTGATGTGGTTGTTGCCTGCTTCTGAAGTCTTCATTATTTCTTCGAGCAGCATTAATTTCAGTAAAAATTGTTCGGAACTCATGTCGCTTGCCTCTTACTGTACATTTACTGCATCCATAATAACCATTGTGACCCTTCGTACAACAAACATAAGCACGAGCAGGTGCGTCACAGATAATCTCTGATATGCAAAATGTACGGTGTGTACCATTGATTGTTATTCCATCTCGTTCATATAGTTTAACTTCCTCGACAAATTGACGTAAAAACTGTTCCAAATTGTTTGGCTTCCCCCTTCCACAGTAAATCCCAATTGGAAAAACGAATCCTTTATTTTTAACACTTCCAAGAATTGGCCAGAAATCCACAGACGAGCTTTTGAACAAAGGAATTCCATCAATGTTGATTTGGAGCTTTATTTCTGGGTCACTTATATAAGGCGAGTATTTTTGAAGAGACTGCAAAATTCCAAAATAAATAAATTTCCCCTGACCAACTGAAATAGGCTCCCTCCTTGTAATGCCGTATAGTGACCGGGGATCGCTCGGAAAGTCATTAAAGCATTGATGAAGTTTCAACGTTTTTAGCAAGTCACCAAATGCTGTCCGCGTAATGTTGTGCTTTAAACTCCATTTAACAAGGCCTTGAAGTGTAGTTATTTGATCAGTCTCCGTCTCCTCACAATCAATTGGAATCACATCTTCATGATGATCTTCGGCTTCACAAGATTGAGTTAAAACTTGTTGGGTCAATTGGCTACTTAATTGAAGTCTACGTAACTTTGGTTTCAGTGCTACTTCTGAACACTGTAAAATTGCTGTGGCTGATTCAATTTGCAGTGGTGGTACTGTACAAGACCGTTGATTTTTTAAATGTTTGTATTTTAATAATAATGAAGAAATTAGTTTTTTATTTCTCCTGGACCTTGATTTAGTACAGAGAGAGTAACTTGGTCGAGTCGCTGCTCGTCCCATTTTTTATGATGACAATATTAAAAATAGCAGATGATTGAGTGCAATCAATATGAATAGTTAATACTAGTTGCATCAATTGTAACACAAGTTACTAATACTATGCGATATCACCCCGATATAAGAGATTCCAAAACACCAAACATAAAAACGAAACCTTTCAATCTTAGAGTAAAAAACTTGTGAAACGATATATGGACGATATCGCTGCTTTAGCTTCGATATCTATATATTTATCTGCATTCAAACATTCCTCGCTCTAAAATCGTTCAATTCGCTGCGAAGTAGATGGTCGAAAGTCAGCGATCCGTCATGTGGGTTGGTATAGCTAAAAAAATTCGCGAAAATTAAACCTTGTAATGAATTTAGGATTTTTTGGAAATCACAGTTTTGTAGGTTCTCTCACATTTCAATGAACTGGTGAGTGAATGGGCCAACAGGTGGATCATACAAGAATACAATTTGTTTTAAGTATCGTGTATATGTTATATACTTTACTTGCAATTGCAATATTATTTCCGCAACAATGAACAACTTACGATTTAAGCACTTGAATCATCTTCATTTTCAAATCATCACAAGCCCTCCACATTTCTCGCTAACACAAATAACTTAAGAGCAACGTCAATGCCAAAATACTCATTTGGCTTTTCTAGGAAAAGTGCCCTCATCTCCTCCTCCAATGCTGTCATATCATACTTATGACCTGCTTCAAGTAGTTCCAGCGCAATTTGGGAATGCTTCTCCGCCAAAGAAATCTCCCAGTTGTAGACATATTCCAAGAATGCTTTAATCCCGCCTACAGTCATATCCACGATATTAATTCGGCATGTTTTAGATTCCTGGAAGCCGCCTTGGAACATTCTAGCTAGGACTGGACTTTGAGCTGATTTAAAACGGAATATGCAAGTAATTCAATAATTAATCAATTCAATTTATTACTACTTCAATGCAAGAGTTGTTTCTAAAATGTAATTTGGGTTTCCAATTAATTACCAGACAGAAAGCACTTGTGGCATTTTATCTCCGTGCCACAATTAGCCACGAGAACAGAGTCGGCATCTATTTCTTCGCTCAAAATTTTTTTCGTTATGCAAAATCTTTTTGCTTCTGCACTTTTGCGGCTATGGAGAGTTTGGGGAGAGGTTTCCAAATTGAAGGACTTGGCTGATGCTTCAATACTTACTTTTAGTTGGAATTCTTCCGACCATGCGGCAAGGATATGACCTCGCCGCGAATTACACCAGCTCGCCGGCAAAATCACTGATTGCTCCGCGCAGTAAATGGACTGAGTAGTATATTGACCGTTGACTAAAATTTTCCTTCTTCCAAAAGCAACCGGTATCGCTGTGAACATATTATAAAAATCGTACTTCCGTTCCGAGGAATGTAGGAAATCAATTGTTCAATCAATCAATGCCATACAGACATACCATTGGTTTCTGCAATTATAGGAGACGGCTTCATTGAGTCTTGAAGTGTGACCTTGATTCGTAAATCTTTGCATACCACATTCAAAGCCTCAACCATGTTTCCAGAAACCGAAACGTACTGTTGTGGTGTGTCAAGAAAACCGGTTACTGCTCCTTGTCCGCAAAGGATTGATTCGTCACCAAGCTCCAACCGAAATGAATAGTTAGCCTCGCTGATTTAAAACAATTGACATTATTGAAATGTTTCAAGCATTATATGATTTTTATTATTTGATATTTTTATTTGAGTGTTTTAACCTCTTTTTAAGAAAAAAATTCTTTAATTGTCGCAGCCACTGACCAGATTTTTCGGAATCGTCATATGCTGAGAATGAAGCAGGGGAAGTACAATCATAAAACAGAATATTTCTGTGTATTCCCCTTCCGGAAAACATAAATTTGTCTTCGTAAGATTTGCAGAGATAGAACTTCATTTTAATTTATATCCCGTACAACCTTAGCCTTACTGAAACACTAGCAAGAAACTCACTGGACCCACTCAAAATGACCAATTAATGACAAAATCCAAAATTGTAGTTGGTTTCTATCAATCAGCTCATCACCACCTGACATTCGTTTAGCGTTCACAAAATAAATCTAGATAGTAGAATAGATAATATATTATTAAAAGGTCGCGTGGCTGACACACCAGAGCACATGAACTACATACTTCAGAACTGATACTTGATTTTATCTCTGCCCTTTGCAGCACTTTGTGCAAGATGCAGTTTTTCGCACAGTGATATGTATAATTTTTTCTGCTCTCCAGTAACAGAATGTCACTAAACAGTTTTTTAATTTTCAAACCTAAAACCTTTTTAATTTTTCAGTTCTTCACACCAGTTTTTGAAAGATGATTTTGAGGTGTAGTCCTTTAGTTAGGGTTGGATTTAGTTGATTAGTTCTACGTTCTTATTTTGACAACAATGCGTATTCACACGTTATGGCTGAAAAACGGAATCACGTTTTTAATCTGACAACTTTCCTTGCTGAATATTGCTGATTATAAATACCATTTTGTAGTAAGGGAAATATGCAGCATGAATAGGGAACCCGGACAGGCAAATAGAGTATCGTCACGTCATTCCTTTATCAAACAAAAAACATTTTACTATATTTTATGACCATATTTTTACTTTTACAATAGACTAATTCGTATATCAGAATTTATGGGTGGAAAATGCTTTTGTCCTGTGCTGTCGAGTTGAGTAGGAAGGAATGCCAGTGCCGGATAGGTTAGCCTATGTGATGCTGGTAGGACTACATCAACTCATTGTACATTATATGCTTTATTCTATAATATCTCCACTCACACTTCTACTTCTACTCTACTTCACTTCACAACTTCACACTATAACTCCGACAGTGTAAGATGGTCCAGTTAAAACTAAAACTACAGTGAAGTGGAAGAGATAATTTAAGAGGGATAAACAACTGATGGTGAATACCTATGAATGTAAAAGTCAGATCAGCAAACGCTGAGCGTAATAATATACTTCTTATGAACGATAGTTGATATAGTATAGTCCCAAGCTCTTTCAGTTTTTGCAAAGTATGGAAAGTGCCTCGAAAATTGGTTAGGTGGAAGGTGGATAATATGGGTGTTCTGTGCAGCGTGTTGTTGAGCCATCAAATTATAACATTAAAGTTATGTAAGTTGGGGATTTCGCAGATTCATCATTCCATATACTTCATCTTTATAATGCATGAAATGTCCATCAGAGAGACAGAATATGTATACTAGCTTGCTTGTTTGTAATCTGTAAATGTAGCCACCAACATGTAAGGTGTTTCTTGTTGTATGCAATTTCGTGATGACTTTTTTTACAGTAGTTAGTATTATCTTCATAGGGTATATATAGGACTAGATATTCCCCATTGATAAGTCATGATAAGTTCGTTGGGAATCCCGTTCGTATTTTACAAAAAATGAAATGCTGGAACTGTAACTAATATGATGTAATAGTTTTGTTTCAATCATAATAAAAGTGGCAAGACTGATACACAACTGAATGAAGCCGTCGTTTACCTGTTCATGTTCAATTAACATCCCATTTACTGTACCGAGCTATTTAAAAAAATATTTTAACTTGACCTTTGACCTGACCCTTCATTTTAAAAATTGACTATACATTCGTACATAACTTTCCAATTTCTTTCCAAAGACTACTCTTTTCCTCAAGATTCAATGTACCATGCAAATTGGAAAAATATTTTGACTTGACTTTTGACACATTTACACTTGCCGGATTTTGCTACAAATATTTCAATCAGTCAATTGCCCGTAGCATAAGGAATTGTTTTGCCAAATTGGGGCCAAATCGGTCACATGATCTGTCTTCACGGCCCGACAGATATTTCCCAAAAAACGGAGGAAAAATACGTGCTTCAACTTCTCAATAATTAATTATTTTGCAGGCAGACACGTCAAACCAAATGTTTGATTACAAATGAACCTGTAAAACACCATATTATTATAAGTTATGAGGATAATTTTAAAATAGCAGTATACTTATGAGTCCCTGACTAACTCTGCAATTGCAGTGATGTATGAAAACGTGTGATGAATAGACTACGAATGGATTGCTAGCACATTTGCATGTGAGCATGACCATAACTTCAAATGCATAACGTATTTACGTACAACCTTATGCTCCTGCTTTAGATACGCATTGTTTGAATGCTCACGACACCACCAGCTATTTCCACCTCCAGCCAAACATGCTACTCCATGCATGCATTAAAAGCATACCTCATTCATTACGAAATCCAAAATAAAATATTTTTAGGTCATTTTCAAAGGCAGGTTTCTTGATAACCACGCATAATTGTAAACTGAGTTGAATTGAGTTGAGGGGTCTACACAGTCTACTTTTGAATTGGTATTACTTAAAATTCGAAACTGATGACCTGGGTTGGAGGAGACTTGGTGCAAAGAACGATTGTAAGACAAAGGAACGCGTGATTGCATAATCTATCCATCTTTATATATAGATACTTAACTGTTTCTAATTTAAGAGATCTCAGCTTACAATATAAATTACAATTTCAAAGTTCAAATTAAACTCACTTTTCCCTAACAATGGAGGGTACCTGGGTGCAGGTGGAAGTTAGACCTGAAATTTGGTAAATAACTTCATTTAGGTCTGAATAAACGAAATAACTCGGCATTTGCTTCTGAAAAACATTTTTACGTTGATTTCCGTTGTTTGACCCTACCATATACTATGTATAGTAAAAATTATGCATACAAATTTCATGCTCCTATCTTGTAGAGTTAAAAACATACCATTTGCAATTTAAAGTATCTTGAAATTCGTAGCAATTTCCAAGAATTACGTCCTATTTAATTACACGCTCTGATGCATAACTGGTTGCGATGTTTATTATACTTTAAATTGCGTTAAATTCTACAATATAGAAGCGTGAAATTTTTATGCATATAAAGTATAGTAGTGTATAGTAGGGTCAAACAACGGAAATCAACGGAAAAATTGAGTAAATGTTATTCAGCAGCAAATGTCAAGTTATTTCGCTTATTCAGACCTAAATGAATTTACTTACCAAGTTTCAGGCCATACTTCCATTCGCACCCAGGTACCCTCCATTGTAAAATAAGTCAGCTAATTAATTCGAGCTGTCTTAGACTCCTCTTAATATATTAGATATCATGCCAAGAAAGGTTGGTGTTGGTAGGGCATTTGCTTATGCTGTTTTCATAATTCGGGAAATAATAATAATTAAGTTAAAAGGGTTTATTTAAACATGACATATGATGTCAGAACTGTTACACTCGTCGCTAAACAACTTTTGTGTGACAGGAAGGATATTATTTTGGAAGTTGTACCACGAACCTACCGCATAATATATAAATTACATGATTATGAATAATACTCTCAAGTTGTAAGCAAAAATTAGATCACGTTTATTTATGCAATTGCTCAAATATAATAAAAATTTAAACGAAAGAAAATTAAAGCTTTCAAGACCTTGCTAGTTGTTTCGCCGCTTGAGAAATCCTTGTGCAAAAATAACTGCCTTTTCATTCTATATCTCTTATCGTTAGTATACCTATCATGATGGTTTTCCCCGTCAAATATGGTTCGAACAGAGCATAACAGAAGTATAACTGATAGGAATATCATGGAAAATTATTATCATTCTCAATCAGCAAATTTGACAGGCTTACTCAAAGTTCAAAAACTGATTGCACGACACTTTTCCTCGGTGCTGTACTGCTGCATTTGCAGAGCAATCTCCCTACTAAGCATAAGCATATAAACAGAAACAGCACACAAAGCGGCGTTGTTACATTGCATAGCACAAAAAATATCTCAATTGTAGCAGGATTGGACGGGGAATGGGGAACACGATATGCCGGGGCACAAATATGTATGTCTTTGTGTTTTTTGGGTTTTATTGTTTCAAAATATGCAAATCAGAGTTGTAAGAAAGTCATCACGACATTAAGTTACAGCTTAAGCAGAAGCATCTACCTGTTTTAATTACGCAGATTAATAAAGGCATATAGGCTAATAGTTCGCAATCGTCGTCACAAACAAACCGCATTTCAAGCTGTGCTTAAGTTGAGAGCATAATGATAAAATGAGAAAGGAAGGGTTTATGAAACTCACAAGTGCAATCATTTATGAAAGCTGTTAATTATAATTATGAGATGGTTGGTTATGACGAGGAATGAAAAGGAGGATATGCGAAAACAGAATAATTATTATTTGCTTGTTAACTACTTTCATATATTAAGTAATATTTCTAGTGCTGCTGGGTGCTCTATAAACTTTCTCTCCGATCTGTCCGATTCATCAATTAAAAGCAAAATTCTATCTACTATAATTACTGCAAAAGGAGGAGACTGACCACCTGGTCAATCACAAAGTCCTCCATGTTCAGCGGCGTTGTCTTCTCCAGGAAATTGCCCTCCCCAAAGTAAATTCGGAGGATAGGGCAGGACCTGAAATACCTCGAGAACCACTTGTCACTCATGAGCACCCTGTTTCCCCGGATGGCCGCTCCTCCCTCCGCCGACATCTCGTACACGCTGGACAGCCGTCCGAATGCAAATACCACCGTCAGCGCGGTCCCCATGAAGCACCAGAGATAGATGAGGTTAAGGCCCAGCTGCACCTCGAATCCCGGATTGCCAATGTTTTGGAGGAACACGACGCTGTTGTACATGGACACCGTTTGGACCACCATCAGCGAGAGCATCATCACCTGGAGCATGAGCTTCGAGTAGAGATTCCGGTAGACGGTGGACATCACTTGGAGCTCTCGGAATCCCATGGCGAGTCCGTAGATTTTGCCCTTGTCGCGTAATTTGCACATTTCCCTGGAAATTAATTTTTAAAATCCTTCATTTTTGATTTGCAATTATTTGAAAGAAAAAGTCTTGAGCTGCCCCACTCAACTCACATTTCATACAACTGGAGAAAGCTGCAAAAGCAGAAGCCCTCCATGAACACCTCCATCGCGATGTAGAAGGTGAAGGTGCCGGCGACCATGTTCCAGTTGAGCCAGGACACGAGCGAGATTCCCAATTTGGAGGTGATCTCCGACCAAGTCCACCTCGCCGCCTTGGCATTTCCCAAATGATCCAGACTGCACTGCTCCGACATCCAGAAGCCCAGGTAGACGGGGAAACAGGGATTTCGGAGGACATCCAGATGGTAAAATGTCGGCATCAGGATCCCCGTGTAGTGGAACATTTTGAGGATAAGCTTCATCAGCCAGAGCTCGCTTTTCTTGGTCAGAACCGTCTTGTCTGATGAGCGAAGAAAAATGAAGAGCAAAGTTCATTTCGACATTTTACTTTTTTTTTGTAATTTAAAAAAATGTTTTGAGGTTTTTCTCACCTGGATTTCTTCGTTTCTCGTAAGCCAGCATGTTGTTGAAGAGGTCGATGACCAGTTTCGGCTCCTCGCTGTTCACCAGCGACATGACCGACACGAACATGGCCGTGGAGAGGAACATGATCGTGTGGATTATCGCGAACAGCTTGAGGGAGCTCCAGGTCCAGACCACTTGGCCCAAAACGAGGAGCTGGTAGAGGAAAAAGGAGCGGAGCCGAAGGCGGATGGAGGTGATTAGCCCGTCCGGCTTCAGCTCCAATCTTTTGAAGACCCGGTTCCATCGGAAGGGAATCCCGCCAAAGTAGTCGAGGGCGGAGAGGATGGACAGAAGATTGTCCAGGAGTCCTGTCGCAAGGAGCATTTTATTCTATCGGATATGAGGGAGGATGGATGGTGAAATGGTGACTAGCCACATAAGAGCTTCCACCGCCGCACCACTACTTACCCATTTTGAAATTACGAAAATGGCATAATATGCATAATTAAAAAGGGGTTATATGGCTTCCCCTATGAAACTGATTTATTGGCGCGACATGTTCCACATTCCACATATATTCCTACCGACAATATCTATTCCGTTCCGTGATTTAGCTGGAGGTAGTAGGGGGAATGGATAATAAGCTCGACTTGATATTAATTATTAGGTGGATGAATAATGAATTAAACAACGCAGATTTTTACGAATGTGGAATAAAGTGGACAAGAGTTGCTGGGATTTTTTTTACTGAAATGCAAACGACGCGACAGAAAAGAGCCTAACTAACTAACTCAAATAGGAGCTCATTAAAAATTCATGATTTCAGAGACGTGGACAAGGGAATCGGGGAGCAAGCTAGCCATTTCGACAAGAGGGCTACATATAGTTGCAAAAATGTGCCACTTTGTTTTGGCACATTCACATATTTTACATGACATATTGTTTCTCGCCGCGCACTGCATGATTTAATCCCGGAACATGTTCTTCTTGCTGATTTTTCACCTGGAAGTAGAAACGTGCACCGGCATAACTTGTAGTAAGTATGTTAACTTATTCAGTGGGACATGTCCAAGCCTTCTCATTACGAAAAAAAATACTCATTACATTTTAAAATGTCGCTGACGTGGTTCGGCCTCGGCGTTTTTCCTAATCTGACAACTAAAAAGTTCATTTAGAATGCATGTTTTGAAAGAGACGAGGGAATAAAACCATTTTTGGGCAATATATCTACGCCTACGCCTTTTTGTGAACATGGAACTTTTTTGACGTATTCGCATTTTTGTACATGTAATTTTTTATTTCCCCATTGCATCATCTACTCACTGAAAGCGTCGTGATTTTCGTGATTTCACCAGCACGTGGAAAAGTGCCTCGGCATAACTTGTATGTTCATACTCTGATAAATTCAGTGCGTGCGACATTTCCAGACCCCCTCGCGAGTTACGAAAAAATACTCATTATATTTTTTAAATGTCGCTGGCGTGTGGTTCATCGAGTGACTTGTTTCCGCCATGTCAGTTTCACAATATTCAGCATTCCTTTTTTCCTTCTATTGTTTTTTTGGCTTTGGGGTTGTTTCGCAAAAAGTTGATCATCTTGTTAACATATTAACATCGGATATGTTGTTAGCACTCAAATTTGAAAAGGATTGTCTAGTTTCAAATCATGATTCATCTAACAAACTAACCCCACTGAACTAATTTCAGGAAAAATATATGTTTATCTTTATTCTTATGTCAGTCAGGATTAGCATGTAAGAGAAGCAAAATATGATTACAGTTCAGAATTTACTGGGAGTTTTCTTCATCGAGGAGAGAAAACATGTGGAGAAAGTAGTTTTCAACAACTTAACACCAAGCAACAACTTTTGACTTTTCATTACTTTAAACCCTCTGTTGGCAATGTTGTTTTTTGCTTTTATTATGAATCCATTTCTAATTATTTATACAAATCCTTTTTTTCTCTTGCTTAATTACTTAATTAGTTGTAACTACAGTCCGTAACGCGTTTAAATAATAGGAAAATTACACTCGGTGATCTTACTTACCTATTATACCGCCACATAAATCAAATGACGAAGCAGACGGATTAGACAATAAACGTGGCAAGAGGCATGCGCTTGTGAGTCTATGTAAATCGTAGTGAGTAATTCCAATCTTACTCAAAATGAGACAAGAAAGTTGCAGGTGAGTTGAATGCAGTTGTCGAGGCTGCACAAGACGATGGAGTTGTCAAAGTTGTAGAGGGATCCAGCCGTGCACCTAATTAGTTTGCAGGAGCGGGCTTCCCTCATCCACAACCTGGCCATGGAGGGAGTCATCTTCCTCCCTCCACCGCCCCCACCCAACGCCCTTTCCCACTTGACAAGGACACGACGACTCTGCTTGCAAACAGACCCAGAAATAGCCAACGGGGTTATCACCTCAAACCCGCAGCGAAGCCCGCACAGCGGGAACATGACATTCGACTCCGGGTCCACTTTCCACAGCCGAATGGAGCCGAAGAGGAGCATGGCCAGGATCAAAAAGAGAATTCCTGGGAAGGCCATAAGGTAGTAGTGAAAGCTGTGATTCAGGTTTATCATGAGAACATCGAGCTGTCGGAGGGATTGGCAGGTGGAGGAAATGGGGTAGTCAGCGCCATCCATTTCTCGTCTGAAAAGCAAAATTCAAACAAAAAAAATTAAAAAAGCACACGTTTTTATTTTATTGCTCATCCTTTTTTTCAACTTGCCTCATGTTCTTGAGATCAGAGTCTAGCCAGGCCAGTCCGAGCAGGATGAAGGTCCACATGAAGAAACAAGTGAAGAGGAACAGGAGGCAAACGAGAAACTCGAACATCAGAAACGATACCTTTTCCAGTAGTGGAGTAATGACATGCTCGCCAGAGCAGTCCAGGACCACTGAGCTGAGGAAGTTGGGGCAGCAAAGACCTTTGGACACGATCATGGTGTGCACTCCGGGATTCGTGCAGAGGAGAAAGATGGCAATGTAGACGTGAGCGGACAACACGACTTTCTCCATCCTCCTCACTTTTCTTCTTTCTCCATTTCCTTCCGTTTCTGCGCCATCGTCGGTTTCCGAAATCTCCCCAAAGTGTTTCAGAACTGCATTTGCGAAATACATGATTTCGTCCTTGGAGTGGCTGGTTTGGGCCAGCCCGGCCGAGGTCACCCAGAAGGCGGCCACCCACAGGGCAGCCATCAGCTTGGCTTGAATCACCATGTTTCCCTCCATCCAAGCCTGGACAATGCGAACGGAGGAGAAGAGGGTGTAGCTGAACATGAGGTTCTTGACCACGTCGAAGGTCCGAAGATGGGCCTTTGAAGCGGGGACAATAAACTGCTTGGAGGAGTCGTCCCAGCCGTACGGAATGTAGCGGATGGAGCTGCCAAACTGGAGCATTCCGCATAGTCCCGAATATGCTGATCTGGACAGCATTATATTATTGTATTATTATATAATATTTTGATGATGACAAGGCTGAGGAAACTCTGGAGAAGGAGGAAAACTGGAGAAAGTCAAGATCAATACTAAATTCCGTGTTGAGCCGTGATAGCAATTTAATTCGTTTGAAGACCATTCCACTACTCATTTGTTTCTAGGGCTGGCTGATACAAACAATTTTCGTAATTATCTCGTTATGTTGTTCGTGAGGATGATGAAACAATTTGGGCAATGGCAGGTACAACCACACAGCTTGTCCATATTTGCTTGTGCTTTCCTTCTCACCCGCGTTCCTTTTGTGAAAAACAAAATCCAGAACCATCTGGTGGAATCCGGAAATTTTTTGGAATTGAGCTGGGACTGGTGGAGCAAGTGCAAGGCTGCTTTCCTGTGAGTGATAGTGAGAGAAACGTGAGCAGACGGGTATTCTGCAAGTAAGAAAAACCAGTTGAAACCAGAGCCGAGCGGGATGGAGCCCGACTGTTCTAGTCTAACTAAAGCAAAAGCAATTAATGTCTGGCGCATCATGTGGCGCTATAAAAGGTTGTTTCAATTATTAAAGGAATGGATCGCGGTCAACCGGGACAGGGCTCCACCAAGGTGACACGGGGCTGCTGATGTGCCATTAAGAATGACACAAGCGAGTGAGTAGTGCAAGCAAGTTCCTGACCTGATGCCATGTTAATTAAGCCCAGGCCATTAATAACTAATGCTGGAGTTTAAGTGGATTATTTGGTAGTTAAAGTTCACTCACCTGCAGTGAGACCACTTCAACCTTGGCTGCTGCTGCTCCTTGTCTAGTTGTCTACCAGTTGATGATGACGGAGTGATGCTTTTTGTGCTTCGCTAATGATTCATGACAAGACATTGCTAAAAAAACACAACACAAGCCACAGCTACACGGCCTCATGCCAGTAGTCTCATGAGGAGATGGATATAGCAAGCTGAGAGGAGACGAGAAAATAATCGCACTAATATCTCAATCGCTATCAAAACACAAACTAGGTATATATTAGCTCCTGACGCAGACGGAGGTTGAGTATATATAAGAAAGGAGTATGGGCCCACAACATAAAAATATATTCCAATTCTCCCAATTCCAATTATAACGCTAGAAATGGGATATCAATGCAAGAGTAGCAAATTGACGGTTTGACTGAAAACAAATTGCTGTATTAGCAGAGGGGTGTCCGTCTCCAGGTAATTGGACACTCCAAAGCACACTTTGAGCGGGGCGCATGACATCCTAAACTTTTCAAAGTAGGCCCTTCTAGTCCGCTGCTCCTCCCTCCCCCTCACCCCAGCCAGCGTTTTGAGCGAGCCACTCCACAGCGCCGCCATGACTTGCAGAACGCAAATGTAAATGAGCACAAAGGCGGCGGCTATGGCTGCGATGAACAGGAGGAGCAGAGGATTTCCGCCGTTGAGCTGGGCCATGCTGTAAAAGAGCGCTATTTCTGCGACGGTGGCCACGACCAGTATGAGCCCCGTTTCGGACCACTTGTGAAGCTCGTTGAAGGCATTGGTGAGGATTTGGAGCTGTCGGTATTTCAATCCTGTTTTGAAGCTGCACGACGCCGCCGGTTTGGAATTGGAATGATGATGATGATGTCGATTGATGACATCTCTCCGAAAGGATTTTGTGAAACCCCGAATGCTCGTGAGTGCAATGACGATCGTGGCGGCGACAAAGATGGAGCCGGCTACGGTGAGTTGGAGGAGCCAGAGGATGCAGAGGAACGCCACCGCCGTGCTCGAAAACCTTTCCAAGAAGTTGTCGTCATGAATGAGATTTGTTGTGGAGGAGCACTGGGTCATCAACGACCTCGCCGGGTTTGCGGAGAAGCAGGGAAACATGACAAGAGCCACGAGGGGGACGGTGAATGCCACCAATCCACTCGCAGGAAACACGTATTTCACCACCAGCATCACAAGAAACTCGGTCGTGTCCAGATTGGAGGCGGAAAAGAGGCCAAAGTAGACGTTCTTGGAATCCTGCCCGGAGTTATTGCCTTTGTTCTTCTTCAAGTTGATCGTCACGGACCCCCAGCGTTCGCCACCCTGATGACGCTCTTCTGCAAAACCAATCAGTCCATTGACAAACCTCATCACCTGTCCGCTTTTCCAGTTGTACGCCAACAGCATGGCCAGCCAAAAGGGAAACGTGAGTGGAGAAAAAGACCCCAAGGGCCTGAGAAAAGCTTTGATGATTGGGAAGGTGACGGAGGGAGGCGGAGCCGGCGGCGGAGGCTGTTTGCCAAATCACAATGGAGGTCAACAAGGCGCACCCCGACACACTGAGTCGGTGAAACCCCTTTTCCCAACGGGAATTTAAGCGGACAATCCTCCTCTGGTTGGGGTCCCATTTGAAGGAAAATGCTCCCAGTCGGTGGGCCACTTGGAGGGATTTTAGATACGGAGGGAGGAAACAATCTGAGGTGAGCATCTTGGTAAATAGCAATAGCCCGTAATGTTTTTATATTTCTTTCGGTTGATATAATAAGGTGATGTGATGGTAAAGGAAAAGTGTCGGATTCGGAATGGGTTTTGGTTGAACACTAACTCAAAAAACTACCAACTTGGCAGACCTGGCCAACCAAATTGATTAAAACTTTCAATCTTTAATTGCTCTTTCTCATAAATAAATTTGATCTCACGTGTAATTCCACTCCTTCCAGCAAGTTGGTATAGTTCCAAAGCATTATTTCTTATAATTAGTTGAAAAGGTTGGAGCTTCGGGGGTTTTACAATATTAAAAAGTGTGAATAAGTCAACTATTTTCCCCATTCACCCATTCCGTCCACCCTTAAGTAGACGCCAACTGATTAGGAAAAAGAGAAATGTTGGTGGAATGTTCAACATTTTGTTTGGTAGCTATCTTTTTTGCTACTATACATCAACCTCAACCGCATCAAGGTCTCGCAATCGCAATGAGTATCGTAATTGATGGGCCGAGCAGAATGCTTTTAAATCCTTAAAGTAGACAGACATGAAAAATGGTTTGCAGTTCGGAAAGGATGGAAGAAAGGAAACGAACGTCGCGTTTGCTTTAAGTTAGGTGAATATTTGGACATACGTTTTATAACAAATCAAATATTTGGCATTTCGAGCGAGGAGGAGCTGAGTTGTGTTACATTGTATGGGGAAAGTCTGCTTTCACTACTTTAATTTCACCATATACTACTTTAAAAATTAAATATATTTAATGCCTCTCCTCTCATCGATCAATATTGTGCGTTATTTAAACTTCACTCGATAATTAAGCATGACGTCCACCGCAGGCGGACTAATTAATTAGGATAAGTTGACCAAGCGACATTTATCAAGTTAAAAAAAGGCATTGGTTATTAATGGGGATCCTTGAAATAAGGATACGCCAAAGAGATGTGTGTAGTGTGCAGTGTGAAAGGTGCAGACTTAGTGATCAACACAAGCCAAGCCTAGCCAAGCCGTGAAGGATCTACAAGTTACCCAGTCAGTCATCCCTTATCTCTAAAAGTGCGACAGAGAGGATCATATCTCATTTGCATATTATTGCGATAAGGAATTGGTAGAGGAAAAGGGTCAAACCTCATTTGCATTTTATTGTGATAAGGAAAAGCTTTGCAACGCAAGCCAACCATCACGGCTTGCAAGCCGGAGCCACGGCTTGGCTTGCGTTGATCACTAGTGCAGACCCTTCAGAGTTGCGTGACCAAGCGTCTTACAATTATAGCGATAATTAATAATGTTTTCCCCAATGGACGGCATAAGGGATGGCGAAGGCGTGCACATTATTCCCACACTTGTACGACGAACGTGTGGAACCTTATTCCCTCCAATGAATTAAATTTAACTCGAATTAAATTAGTAAAATATTAATAGACAGTAGGCAGCCTTTGTTGATGCTCCAAAGTCCAACCTCAAATTTGTTGTTAGGTATATTTGTGCTAATATTGCGAAAACAAAAGTTGGATGATATAAAATATTATGTCTCATGTCTGTCAAAATGGCAGCTTCTTTATTTTGTCTGCTACTTTGTCTCCATTTAATATTGTTTTTGCGGCCTCTTGTGAACAGTAATTCTGAGGATATCCTGTGATTGATGAATAAGGAAATTAAGTGAGGTTTACGAGCCTTTTTATTGTCTTTTGTTGGAGCTGCGGCGAATGCCCCATTTTATTCCACTTTCATCATCATCATTATCACAAATCCACTCTTCCTGTATCATGTCAGCTCAACAACATATATTATTTAACCTCCTGGCCATATAATATCATTTGGGAAGATTCTTCACTCAGCAACAGAGCAACAATTATGATACTAGCTATGCTTATAGTAGGAGCAATAGCTACCGCAGGTATGATGCAGGGATTTGGGTATTTAAAAATGCATGTAATATAAAACAAATGTGAGAATAATCTCTTTTTTATTTTTGGAAACAGGGAAATGTGACGACCCGTGCCAATTGGCCCCCGATTCGGGAAGTTGTTCCTCCTCCGACCCCACAGCCCCAATTTCAACCTCCCTCCGCTACTATTACTCTTCACTAAATCTACAATGCAGTGAAATGCCATATTCTGGGTGCGGTGGGAACGCAAACAACTTTAAAACTTTGGAAGAGTGTAAAGAAAAGTGTGGAAAGAAGCGTATGTCGTCCGTCACTCCATTTTGTCTGTATTTAATTTTGGATTATATTCTGACACTGTGTCACGTCATGTTTAGCTCACGAAGCTCCCATGGTCGCTGCCATTAGAGAAGCCGGCTTGAACGGCAAGTGCTGGTACGGTAACCGAACGTACAAAGTTGGCAGCCAAATCCCAGCAACGTCAGCCGAGAGCCCTTGCAACGTGGGCTGCTTCTGCGCGGACGGGTATCCCAAAGGGAGTCCGCCTCAGATAACCTGCGCCGTCGTGGACTGTTTCCAACCCTGGCCCGAGCCGGAACCC